>CAUYQG010056658.1:0-44666 GCA_963574415.1 Tarsius wallacei | reverse complement strand
AGGAATTTGCTACAATGAAGTAATTAGAAAATAGCAATAGTATCAAAAGAGGACTTGATTTTTAAAATGTGGTACATATACAGGATGGAATACTATGCAGCCATAAAAAAGAACAAAATCATTAATTTCGCAGCAACCTGGCTGGAACTAGAATCTATAATACTGAATGATCTCTCATAGAAACAAAGATCTGAGTATCACACGTTCTCACTCATAAGTGGACCTTGAACATCTACCATAATAATATAAGAAAAGGACCAACAGTGGTGGGAAACTATGGGGGGGGGGAGGGAGGTGGGATTAATGGTAGTCAATATCTGTCTGGGGATGGGGAGACACCCCTTGTCATCAAGGGTGCCTGAACGATGCACATTTGTATACCTAACCCTTAACTGTTCCCCACAATTCTATAATAAAAAATATGTTAAAAAACATAAAAAAAAATAAAATAAATGAATTTAATCTCTTTAAAAATATTTGTATGCTATGGATAAGGTTAAAGTTCTCTGGCCACTACTCAGATTTAGATGCTTGTTCTTTCTCAGATATTATTCAGTTGCACATATTGCCAGATGTATTTTATGCATACATATTCATAAATGTGTGCTTATAAAATATAGAGCATGTGTAGTAATTTTTTAGATTTATAACATTTTTTATTTTGACCTTTTTTTTTTTGAGTTGGAGTCTCACTCTGTTGCCCAGACTGGAGTGCAGTGGCCGCTCCCAGCCACCGCAGCCTCGACCTGCTGGGCTCCAGCGATCCTTCCACCTCAGCCTTCCAAGTAGCTGGAACTACAGGCAGGCGCTACCATGCCTGGCTAATTTTTGATTTATTGTAGAGATGAGGTCTCGCCAAGTTGCCCAGGCGGGTCTTGAACCTGCAGGCTCTGAACTTTTTTATGGTAGTATTTTATTTCTATCATATGAAGTCCTTACAATTTTGTATGCATGATTCAGATATTAGAGCTGATAAGATTTTTAAAATAACTGTGGTTAACCTATTACAGAAAATAGATTAAAAAGTGGACAGTTTCACTAGAAAATTAGAATTCTGAAACCAATTATAATTCTAGAATACAATATTTGAAATCTAAAACTTTAAAATTAAGAATATGTAAGGGCCGGGCTCGGTGGCTCAGCCTGTAATCCCACGCCTTGGGAGGCTGAGGTGAGTGGATTGCCTGAGCCCGCGGTTTGAGACCCGCCTGGGCAGGCGAAACCTCATCTCTACAATAAATCAAAAAAATTAGCCAGGCATGGTAGTGCACGCCTGTAGTTCCGGCTACTCTGAAGGCTGAGGTGGAAGGATCGCCGGAGCCCAGCAGGTCGAGGCTGCGGTGGCCGGGAGAGGCCACTGCACTCCAGTCTGGGTGACGGAGTGAGACGCCAACTCAAAAAAAAAAAAAGAAAGAAAGAATATGTAAGAATTTAAAGTCGACAAGAAACTCTCAAAGGCAGGATTACAAAGCTGAAAAATGAGTAATAGAAAACTTTCTAAAAATAGTACTGAGTAGAAAAAAGTAATAAAAAATATTGGAGAACACCAACAAAGACAGAAGAGTAACTATGTTTTAAGTTCATGTAATTGTATTTTATGTAGGGTGGAAAAAAATATTTTAAAAATTATTGCTTTCTAAACTGATGAAATATACCAATTCAGATTCAAAAAGCCACATGTTCTCACCCAAAAGTGTACCCTGAACATGTATCATGATACTATAAAAAAGGGATTGTCAGTATCCAGAAACTGCTTACCTGATCATAAACTGGGTAAAATGAGGACCAAAAGGAGGCCCAAACTTTTCCTGTACAATGACCACTTGTATACCTAATCTTGAGTTGTAGCTCACACTTTAAAAAAAAAAAAAAACAGATTCAAAAAGTTTGACAAAACTCAATCAGAATGTAGTGAGAGTGATGGAAAGTAGAGTTAAAGAAGAAATCTTAAAAAGTAGAAGGAGAGAAAAATAAATAATTTAATGGAACAATAGTAAGACTAGCAACCAACTTCTCAACACAAGGATGGCACTTAGACATCACCTGGGTGAATTGTTTAAAGTTTTAAATATTAGCCTACCTGGAATTCTATACCTAGAAAAACTATTCCTCAAAATGAAGTGAAGTAATTAGCATTTTAATCAAATACAATGAAGAGGTTTATCACTAGAAAACCTTATCTAAAGGAAAGACAGATGAAAGGATATAACTTTAGAATGAAATGTGTTTGTGGAAATGAGTAAAAAACAATGGAAAAGGCAAATGAGTGCATAAAATTAGTGGACACTGAGCAGCCACTTTTTAAAACTGTTACTAATATATTGTGAGGTCTAAGATTAATGTGGGAACCACAATGCATTATAAAAATCGTACAACTAGTCAAGTGGTGTTACTATGCTTTAGATTTTATATTGTGAGAGAAATGGAAAGGTAGTAATCTGAATTAAATTGTGTTAAGTAAAAAAATAAATGTTATAATCTATAGAGGACCTATTAAAATTATAGAAAATGAATGTGTAAGTAAATTTATACCACAATGTAATATACATCATACCCATAAAAATAACTAAATGTGAAAGATAAAATCTATAAAGACTTGATATGAATATTAAAGACAGTCTTCACACTTCTACCACTACCAGTTTGAAAACTTGCTTAGCAAGAGATCCACTAAAGGTGAACATAAGCATACTCTACGAAGCAAAACTCATACTCCTAGGAATACAGCCAGGAAATGTGCATACATTGTTGTTTCATAACTATTCAAAGTAGCGAATCACTGGGCTAAGACATTGGGACATATTCATATACTAGAATACTAAGCAATGTTGGACATTAGTGAACTGCAATTGTTGGCAACAGAAATGATGACTTACAAGCATACATTTGATCAAAAAAAGCCAGAGACAAAGTTTACATATTTTATGATTCTGTTCTCATGAAGTTAAAACTGGCACTACCAATTTATTATTCTGGAGATCAATATACTAGTTACATTCATTTAAAGTGAATGGTTACTGTCAGGAGGATTGTGGGCATCTGCTGGGTATTTTGGAGTCCTGATAACATTCTTCCAGGTTCATCTGTTGACTACCATTTGACTCAGCAATTCCACTCCTTAAGACATACCCAGAGGAATATAGATTACAAAAAGACACCTGCATGCATACGTTTATTGCAGCACTAATCACAATAGCAAAAACATGGAACCAACGCAGATGCCCAGTGAAAATGCACTGCATAAAGAAAATGTGGTACATGCACATGATGGAATACTACAGCCATAAAGAAACACAAAATCGTGTCCTTTGCAGTAGCATGAAAACTGCTGGAGAAAATCATTCTAAGTGAACTGTCACAGAAACAGAAAATTGAATACCACATGTTCTCAACCAAAAGTGGGCACTAAACATTGGGCACAAAGACACAAGGATGGGATCAACAGACACTGGACATGGCTAAAGAAGGGAAGGAGGGAGAGGAATAAGGTGCACCACCACCCACTGGGGACTATGATCCCTGCTAGAGGGGGTGTGGACTCAATAAAACCCGAACCTCACCCGCATGCAACCTACTTATGTAGCAAATCCTCCCATGAACCTCACAATTCGAAAATAAATAATCTATACATGCATACATATATACATTTAAGCTTTTTTGTATATATGATATCATTTAATATTTACAACTCTAAAAAGGAATGCTCACACTACATTTATATTTCATGGTTCATCACGTAAAATATTTTTCTGTTTCAGGCTGCTTAAAAATATCATTTAAGTCATGAAAATCTGCTAAAACATAATAAAAGTCTTCTCATCTATACGGAGGTAACATGGATTTCCTTCTTTAATGAATGCAAAAAACACATTTATTTTGATAAGCTATGTTTAATTTGTTCATTTTTTAAATGTTCTTATCTTTTCCTTATCCCTTTGGTAATTGAGTTTACACTAGACACAGTATAAATAATGCTCTACCTATTTTTTTGTCTTTAGAATATATTGTATAAAATTAAAAACTACAAGCTTCTTGAAATTTTGGTAGAATTCACCTTTTAAAATAGCTGGTTCTGTTTGTTTTTTTTTTTTTTAACTATCTCAGTATCTTCTATTATAAATGATTACTGAAGTTTGTCTTCTTCTCACTCAGACCAATACTTCATTCTAAATATTCTGTAAATTTAAATTTGAATATTGCATGTAAATTGTTTTCAAAGTGTGCTTGTGACTTTCCAAATAATTGGATAATTTTTAATACTAGCTTTATATTACTGAGACCTAATTTTATTAAATTTGCATTTGAGATTTTGTTAACTTTCAAAAATGTCTCCAAATTGTTTTCTTTCTTCCAGTGTCATTTTCACAGTCCATGTTTATTTGAAAATGATTCCTGTTTTTTATTATTTAAATTTCAGTAGCTTTAGAAAGTACAAATAATTTCTGGCTACATTGTTTCATTGTATAGTGGCAAAGGGGTCTGGACTTTAAGTGTACACACCACCCCTACTTGTGCACACTGTACCCAATGGGTGATGTGTTCCCCCTACACTCTCCCTCTTCTGAGTCTTCAGTGTCCATTATGCCATTCTATATGACTTTGGAGTTCCTTAGTTTAGT
This sequence comes from Tarsius wallacei, assembly GCA_963574415.1. Taxonomy (NCBI): domain Eukaryota; kingdom Metazoa; phylum Chordata; class Mammalia; order Primates; family Tarsiidae; genus Tarsius; species Tarsius wallacei. The sequence continues at coordinate 40,047 of CAUYQG010056658.1, read as the reverse complement.
TTTCACTTATAAGTGAGAACATGTCATGTTTTGATTTCCATTCTTGCATTACTTTACTTAGGATGATGGTTTCCAATTCCATTAAAGTTGCTGCAAGATATTATTTCTTCCTTATCATGGCTGAATAGTACTCCATGGTGTGTGTGTGTGTGTGTGTGTGTGTGTGTGTGTGTGTGTGTCTCACATTTTTATTATCCACTGATCAATTAATTGATTAATCAATTAATTAGCATTTTGGTGATTCCACATCTTTGCAATTGTGAATTGTGCTGCAATGAACATACAAGCGCAGATGTTTTTTGCAGAACAACCTCTGTTCTTCTGAGTAAATACCAAGTAGTGAGATGTTGGAACAAATGGTAGATCTACTTTTAGTTCATTGAGAAAACTTCATATCAATTTCCATAAAGGTTGTACTACATTACACTGCCACTAAGCTTATTAGCATTCCCTTTTCACTTTACCTGTGAAAACATCTAATTTTTTTTTGATTTCTTAATAATGGCCATTCTGACAGCTATAGGGTAGTTAGTTCATTGTGGTTTTAATTTGCATCTTCTTGATGAGTGATATTGAGTATTTTTTGTATATTTTTTGGCCATTTGTATATCTTCTTTTGAGAGATGTCTGCTCATGCTATTTGCCCTCTTTTTAATGGGGTTATTTACTTTCATTTCTGATTTCTTTGAGAATGTTGTAGTTTCTGGATTAGTTTTTTGTCAGATATATAGTTAGCGAATATTTTCTCTTATTCTGTAGGTTTTATATTTACTCTATTAATGATTTCTTTTGCCGTGTATTAATTAAGTTCTGATTGTTTATTTTTGTTTTTGTTGGATTTGCTTCGGGGCTCTTAGCCATAAATTATTTGCCTAGGCCGTTATCCAGCAAAGTTATTTCTAGGTTTTTAAGTAGGATTTTATTGTTTTAACTCTGACATTTAAGTCTTCAATCCAACTTGAATTAATTTTTGTATATGGTGAGAGATAGGAATCAAATTTCATTTTTTTGCAGGTAGTGATCCAATTTTCCCAGCATCATTTCTTGAATAGGATGCCCTTTGTCCAATGTGTGATTTTGTCTACTTTGTCAAAGATCAGTTGGTTGCAGGCATTGGGGTTTATTTCTGGATTGTTGATTCTTTTCTATTGATCCATGTGTCTGCTCTTGTACCAGTACCATGCTGTTTTGGTTACAATAATTTTGTAGTATAATTTGAAGTCAGTTAATGTGATTCTTCTAGTTTTTTTCTTTGTGCTTATGATTGCTTTGAAGATTTTGCCTCTTTTTTGGTTCCATATGAGTTTTAGGATTGTTTTATCTAATTCCATAAAAAACGACTTTGGAAGTTTGATAGGGATTGCATTGAATCTGTCAATTACTTTTGGTAATATTTTCATTTTAACAATGTTGATTCTTCCAATCAATAAGCATGGAATGGTTTTTCATTATTTTGTCTTCTACAATTTCTCCCATCAGTGATTTGTAGTTCTCTTTGTAGAGATATTTTAGCTTTTTGATTAAATATATTCCTGGATATATTTTAGTTTTCTGGCTGCTATTGCAAATGAAATTGAGTTCTTGATTTGATTTTCAGCTTGGTCCCTATTGGTATATAGTAGTGCTTCTGATTTATTTTTGTTGACTTTGTATCCTGTCACTTTACTGAATTTATTTATGAAGTTCAAGAGCTGTTTGGAAGAGTCTTTAGGCTCATCTACTGATAAGATCATATTGTTGGTATACAGTATTCTTCTCCAATTTGAATACCATTTTTATTTTATTTTAACTTTTTATTTAATTGCTTTAGCTAGGATTTCCAGTACTATATTGAATGATTGGTAAAAATAGACATGCTTTCCTTCTTCCAGTTCTAAGGGGGAATGTTCTCATCTTTTCCCCATTCAGGATGGCATTAGTAGTGGATTTATTGTATATAGCTTTTATTATTTTGAGGAATATTCATTCCATACCTATTTCTGAGAGTTTTTATTATGAAAAGATGCTGCATTTTATGAAATACTTTATCTGTGTCTATTTAAATGATCACATGATTTTTAAAACATTCTGTTTATTTTTTAAAATTCACATTTATTTCTTGCATCCCTGACAGAAATCTCACTCGAATGTGGTGGGTTATTTTCAGTGTGTTGTTGGATTCTGTTTGCTATTATTTTGTTCATGAGTTTTGCATCTGCATTCATCAGAGATATTGATCTTCGGTTTTCTTTCTTTGATGTGTCTTTTCCTGGTTTTGGTATTAGGGTGATACTGGCTTTATAGAATGAATTAAAAAGAATTCCCTCCTTTTCAATCTTATGAGTAGCTTTCATAAAATTGGCACAAGTTCTTTGAAAGTCTGGTAGAATTTGTCTGGAAGTATATGATTCTGGACTTTTGTTGTTATTGTTGTTGGGAGGCTTTTAATTACTGCTACTATCTTGCTACTCATTATTTTGGTCTGTTTCTACTTCTTTCTAGTTCAAGTTAGAGGGTTGAATCTTTCTAGAATGTATTTGTTTCTTCTAGTTTGTCTAGTTTGTTTGCATAGAAGTATTCATAATACTCTCAGATGATCTTTTGTATTTATGTGGTATCACTTACAATGTCCCTATTTTATTTTATTTTATTTCTGGTTGATCTAATTTGAAACTTCTGTCATTTTTTAATTAATCTAGAGGTTTGTCAATTCTGTTTATCTTTTCAAATAACTAACTTTTTGTTTCATTGATCTTTTGTATATTTTGGTGCCAATTTTTATTTAGTTTGCTGTAATCTTGTTATTTATTTTCTTCTGAAAGTTTTGGATTTAATTTGTGTTTTTTTTGTTCCTTGAGGTGTAATATTATGTTGTTGATATGTACTCTTTTATTGTTTTTAATGCAGATTTTAAGTGCTATAAATTTTTATCTTACCACAACTTTTGCTGTGTCTCAGAGGTTTTGATAACCTATGCCATTGTTGTCATTCATTTTGAAGATTTAAAAAATTTCCATCTTAATTTCATTGCTGACCCAAATATAATTTAGAGTCAGATTGTTTAATTTCCATGTATTTGTTTGGTTTTGAGAGTTCCCCTTGGAGTTGAGTCCTAGCTTTTTTTCACTGTGATCTGGGAAGGTGCTTGATCTAATTTCTATTTTTAAAAAGAATTATTGAGACTTGGTTTGTAACCTACCATATGGTTTTTGTCAGAAAATTCTCCATGTGATGATGAGAAAAATGTATGTTCTGTAGTTTTGGGTAGAATTCTCTGTAGATGTCTGTTAGGAACATTTGCTCTAATATTTCTTTGTTGTCTTTTTGCCTTGATGACTGTCTATTGCTGCCTTCTACTATTATTGTATTGCTGTTTATCTCTTTTCTTAGGTCTAGTGAGATTTGTTTTATAAAACTTGAAGTTCTAGTGTTAGATAAATATATATTTAAAATTGTTATATCTTTTGTTGAAATGATTCCTTTATCTATCTATAATAATTTTCTCTGTATTTTTTATTTTTAATTTAGATTTTTTGAATCTGATAGGAGAATGACTATTTATGTTTGCTTCCCCCCCCCTTTTGCATAAAATTTTTATTAACTCCTTTACTTTGAATCTACAGGAGTCTTTGTATGTTAAGTGGGTCTCTTGAAGGCAGCAGATATTCAGATTTTGTCATTTAAAAAAATCCATTCTGCCAATCCATATCTTTTAAGTGGAGCATTGAGGCCATTTATCTTTGCAGTTGCTGATAATTTATAAGGTACTGTCATGTTACATTCATCATATTGATTGTTATCTGTTGGCTTTTCTTTTCTTTCTTTTTCATGTTGGTGATCTATAATTCCTGCAAGCTTTAAATTTTCTAGCAGCTTTCTATTGATGTATTTTGTTTTGTTTCAGTATTTAGAACTCTTTTGAGTATTTCTCGTAGAGTCAGTCTAGTGGTGACAAATTCCCTTAAAATTTGCTTGCCTGAGGAGGACTCTTTCTCCTTCATTTATGAAACTTAGTTTTATGTAATACAGAAATTTTGGCTGACAGTTATTTTGTTTGCAGAGATTGAAGGTAGAGCCCTAATCCCTTCCAGCATGTACCATTCTTCTGAGAAGTCAACTGTTATTCTGATAGGTTTACCTTTACAAGTAAATTGATGCTCTTGTCTTACAATTATTTCCTTCACATTAACTTTGTGTAAACGGACCACTATATGTCTCGGCAATGACCTTTTTACAGTGACTCTTCCAGGACTTCTTTGGCCTTCTGGTATTTAGATGTTTAGATCTCTGGCTAGAAGTTTGTTTATTATTTTTTAATTATTCACTCAAATAGGTTTTCCAAAGCTGTTGGTTTCTCTTCTTCAGAAACATCTATGATTCTTAGACTTGAAAGTTTTACATAAGCCCATATTTCTTGGAGACTTTGCTTATTCTGTTGATAATTTTGTCATTATTGTTGTCTGATTTGGTTGATTTAAATCCTTGTCTTCAAGTTCTGAGATCCTTTCTTCCATTTGGTCCAGTCCACCTTAAAACTTTTTAAAAATTTTTTTTGAATTGGAGTCTCACTCTGTTGCCCAGACTGGAGTGCAGTGGCCGCTCCGGCCACCGCAGCCTCGACCTGCTGGGCTCCGGCGACCTGGCAATCCTTCCGCCTCAGCCTTCCAAGTAGCTAGAACTACAGGCGTGCACTACCATGCCCGGCTGATTTTTTATTTATTGTAGAGATGAGAGCTCACCAAGTTGCCCAGGCGGGTCTCGAACCCGCGGGCTCAGGCAATCTACTCACTTCAGCCTCCCAAGGCGTGGGATTACAGGATGAGCCACCGAGCCTGGCTACCTTAAAACTTTTTACTGTGTTTTGTATTTTCCTAAGTTTCATTTCCAGAAATTCAGATTTTTTTAAAGTATCTATCTCTTTAGTGAATTTTTCATCCATGTCCTCAATTTCTTTTTTCAATTTATGTTGGTTTTCAAATGTCTCCTGGATATCATTTAGCAATTTTATAATCAATCTTTCAAGTTTTATCTCTGGAACATACAATATTTCATTTTGGTTGAGATTGATTACTGAGTTTAGTCTTCTGAGGAAATTTTTAAAAAACCTCTATTTTTACATATTTCCAAGATTATTTTTTGGTTCTTGCTCATTTGGGTAGATTATGTTCATTTAGCTTTGGTTCTTCTGGCTTTCAGTGGAATAGACTCAGAATGTTTCCCTTGGTTACACAGAACCTTTGTGCATTGGCTTTCTAAGATGCTATTGTGTTAGCAAGTATTGAGTATGTGTTGCCAGATAATTTATGAAGATTATCTTTTTTCTCACAGTGGTGTGGTCTTTTTCCTTTTTTAGTACTTCTCTCTGGGCTGAACTTTTGAGCCTTAGGCAATGAGGAATCACTTTTGAGTGAGAACTAGCTGCAGCTGGAGCAGTTGGTTGTATGTATTACCCCTACAGAGAACGAAAGTCTTGACCCTGAGATGGAGGTGGTTGGGGAAGCTTCCAGTGAGAATCACTGATGTTTATTTATTTATTTTTTGTCTCACCACGTGCTCCCCTGTTGTGATGCACACTTCCTTCCCCTGGAAGTGGTCATCTGTGGGAGCGTAACCACCGAATTTTGTTACTCTTCTGGGTTTAGCTTCCCTATGAGACTGCAACAATTTGGCTGTTACTGAAGGGTACCTGCAAGGGATTCTGTGAAATGAAGGCATGAGATTTGAATTCTAAGAATAGATGGTCACCAACATCTCTGGAGAACTCTCTGGTGCCTCATTCTATGGATTAGTCAGAGATGTGCAGTGACATGGGTTTTATTTTTATCTCCTGGAGGACGTGTTGAGGCTATGTTGAGCTAACCAGTCTTCTGGTTTCCCAATGGCAGGTGCAGGCACCAGTTTTAATGAAGTTGGCAGGGGAATTATGTAGACTCTGAAGGATTTCCTTGGTTGTAGGTAGCTTTAGTGCTATGGGTTTCTCAATTGTCAGCTGTGGCAGTGGTATACTGGGTACATGCACTGGCTCAGCATCTTTTGAATGGCCAAAGGAGCTTCGGTAGTGGTGTTAGCTGCGGTCTGAGACCATACGTTCCCAATAGCCATATTATTGTCTCAGATGTTGTAAGGGCTATTCCAGTCAACCTCCAGCCAGTTGGTGGTGTATGCAGGAGACAGTCAACTCTGGTGATGGATGTTGGTATGCTGCTTGGACTTTGTTGCACAAGGAAAGTATATAGATAACTTAGGTGATTGGTGCCACTATGGGAACTCACAAAGTTCCTTGTCCCTGGGTTTTCAAGAGGGTAAGAGGAAAAGTTGTTCATGGAGGGCAAGGTCACACCGAACTGCTCTCTAGCTTTCTTTCTTTCTTTCTTTCTTTCTTTCTTTTTTTCTTTTTTTTTTTTTTTTTGAGTTGAAGTCTCACTCCGTCATGCAGGCTGGAGTGCTGTGGCATGCTCACGGCCACCCCAGTGTCAACCTGCTGGACTCGGGCGGTCCTTCTGCCTCAGTCTTCCAAGTAGCCAGAACTGCAGGTATGCACTACCATGCCCGGCTAATATTTTGATTTGTTGTAGAGACAGGTCTCACCATATTGCCCAGGCTGGTCTTGGACCCATGGGTTCAGGCAATTCTCTCGCCTCAGCCTCCCAAAATGCTGGGATTACAGGCTTGAGCCACTGCATCCAGCCTCGCTTTAGCTTTCTACCTGTGAATGCAAATGGCTACCCTTGAAGGAATAGGAGAGGGGAGGGGTCTCCTGGCTGCTGTGGCCATGCATCAGGGAAAGTTGAGCCATGTCTATTGTATAAAAGTGTTCACACAGAGAGGAAGTATAGATGGGTTGCCAGGGCAACTGATTTCCCCGAGCTTTACCACCCTTAGCAGAGGCTGTCCAAGCTCAGAATCCAAAAGTTCATTCATAGAAAAGTTATCCTGCGGCAGTTTGCCCAAAGTAGAAATTGCCAGCAGCAGCAGAATTTGCCTAAGGGAAAATAAAATAGTCTGGGCTTCCCATTCCCTCCCAAACTGTGAGCTGGTTAATGAACACAGTCTGCAGGGGTCAAGTTCTTGGGAATGGCTCAAATGGAGGCATTCAGAACTGAGTGGCTTCACAGTTTCACTTGAGTTCTGGTGGATCAGAGCTGTGCAGTATCTAGGCTGTTTTTAATGGGGGACTGAAGTCCCATGAGGCTTGGGAGACCCTCCAAGTCTGTGGCAGGAGCATAGAGTTCCTAATTTTGTGAACTCATTGTTTCTTCACATCCAGAAGCTGCCCTCTATTTCTGACATTACCCATTGGGAGGGGGCTTCATGGTTCCAAACTGGCTGTCCTTTCTCTCTCCTCCCTGCTCTGTGGATTCCACTATTCCTCTGTTGATTGAGGGGCATCCTTCATCTCAACTGGCTCCAACTGCTTTGGAGTATCTCTCTTCCTTGTTTTGCTTGATGAGAAGGGCCTAAGTTAGCTGCATCTGGCATAGTATACATTTTACCAAGAGTCTGTTGTGACTATCCTGAAATTACTTTTATTTCACCATTTTCTCGAATTATAATTTGAATGAGGGCAAAATATTGGTTTGGAAATTATTTTTCTCACAGAATTTTTGTACTACTTCATGACTTCTATATTTTTAATTGAGGAGTCTATAAAATCAAATTGTAATCTATTTTAAGATCTAACTTGTTAATTCAATATTTTCTGTGTATTTGATGCTCTGCCATTTCATTAAAAATATACATGTGCATTAAAAATTTGTGGACTGCATTAAAAATTTGCACTTTGGTCTAAGACAAATAAGTAAAAAATATTTTTTATATATCTTTTGTTGATTTATCGTGGTTTCCAAATATTCACCTTTAAGTATTTCAATAATTCCAGCAAATACTAAGCCAATATAAATTCATATATTGCTGTTCTTCTATTCTTTCTATTATTTTCTCCTTTTAAGGCTTTCATTTCTGGTATGTATACTTGGTCTTCTCAATCTGACCTATATGTCTGTTAAACTCCCTTTTCTATTACTTTAAAACTTTATTTCTCAAAATTACATGTGAGGAAAAATTTCTTTAGATTTATCATCTAGTTTACCAGTTCCCTTATCATCTATTTTATTTCTCTAGTCAATTTTATTTTAGCAGTTAAAATTTTTTTCTGAAAACTTTGTTTTCAACACCAATATTTTTGTCCTTCTTGATACCTATTTGATCCCTCTTTGCATTTTCAATGCCTTCAATTTTTATTCTTATTTTATAATCTAGTTTTTTTAAAGCAGAATATATTAAGAGGACAGAAAAGTTCCCACTGTGGGAGGGGATCCGAGGGGCTGCCCTTATTCTAGTTTTTAAACCATCAATTCTAGTATCTTGAGTTATTTAGCCTATAAAAGTGGTTGCTTTCTGTTTCTTCTGATTTAATTCATGTTGACTCTATCTCTTAGTCATTTAGTTATTTTGTATTAATGATTTGTATTTGGGTTAACGTCTCAACTGAAATATTTTGGGGTTTTTTTGGTGTAGCTAGTTTATTAGCTTGAGTTTTCTGGATTACAGATGAGGACTTTATGACTCAGACTTTTCATGAGAATAATATTGACAATTTCATTTGTTCTTAAAGATTTTTTAAATAATATTTGAGATTGCCATAATAATTTAATGATTGAGCCACCTTTTTTAGTTTGACATTTTATTATTTACACATTTCTCATTTATCCAATAAACATTCGAACAATTCAAAAATCTGTGATGCTCAACATATATACAGGAAATAATTAATTTGTTAGATATCTATTGAGTTCCCATTATGATTGAGCCTGTTGTGGTGTTTGGTTATGAAAGAATAAAGATGGACAATACAGTCATGGTCTTGGTTCTCATTACACTAGTAAATCAGACATGTAGTAAATAAACAATGAAAGACTTTTGTTAGTTATAATTGAAATAGTACAAAAAATAAATACAAGAATGCAATTTGACCTGGTATGGGGAGGCAACTCATGAAATATTTTCTTAGTGAAAATTAAGATCAAATTCAAGAATAAATAAAAAGCACTTAAGACAAAGGGCAAAACATTTATATGTTTAAAGAAGAGAAAGAGGGTCCATTGTGGATATAATGCTAGAAATTAACAACTACAGAGTGTGTGAGGCAGAGACTGGTGCGAGATGATGCACAGGAGGTAACTGGCCATTTTGTGGACTGCATTAAAAATTTGCACTTTGGTCTAAGACAAATAAGTAAAAATTGAATTGTTCATATAAACAATACAATTATGGTTTTAAGCATAACTCTACTATAGTATAAAATTATATATATATATCTATATATAATTTTATACATGTATATATAATTTTATATATCATTTATAATTTACGTATATATGTGCTTTGTGTGTATATGCATATAAACATTCAAATATAAATGTATGCATACATATATAAATTCAATAAGCACAACATAGCCTCTAACTTCAAGTAACTCCCTTTGTGTAGTAATTAAAACAAGGAATGGGTGTTCTGGAGCTTCAAATATTAGGATGAAAATTTTAAAAGCACACTTGTAAGAATTTCTATGTGTATGTATGTGTGTGTGTGTGCATTTTTGGTGGAACAATAAGAGGTAAAGAGAATAGATTGTACAGGTCAGTTGATTTAGCGCTAGCTTATCAGTTTTTATTGATAAAGGAGAACAATGCTAAGTAAAACTTTGACTTAAATAATATAGTACAGAAAGGATTTGACATCAGCTCTCACTATTGTACTAGTTAATAATAGAAACTTAATTTTCTGACTATGCTGAAATATCCAGATATATTTCTGTAGTATCTGAGACATTTGGATACTTTGAGACATTCTGTTTTTTAATTTATTTTTATCACTTTGTTTTGTGATAAATATAATTTCTGGTTATTTATGTTTAATTTATAATCTATAGCTGATTTTAGGAGTTACAGATCTCTCTAGTATTTTGACCCACACATATGGAGTCATCTTTTTCCATGAGAGTGAATATTTAAACTATTATTTCAAATCTCTGGCACTGATACATTTCTTCCAATTTTGCCTTTCTCATGCATTGTTCCTTTTCCATACATTGAAAATTACATTAGACCTTCATTTTACCAAACTTCTTTTAAATAATGTCTATGTGACATAGGACATATTATTTGCTCAATCAAAAATTCAGTTATTTATAAATTAATATTATGAACTACCTCACAGTATTGTGTCAGGCAAAACCATCTATTTTTAAAATTTCAACATTTATTCAAACTACCTTTTTTTTTCTGAGAGGTGGCAGATACTCATAAGAATAGCATTTTCATTCTCTTGAAGTAATATATTTATATACATGGCATTTTTAAGGCTTTTATAAGCATATCTTAAGCATTTTTGTAAGGGTATAGGGAATATTAAATAAAAACATCTTAATTTAAAGTAAACTTTTTTTTATCACAGAGATGTGGGGTACAAGTCAAGATATGCTACAAAAGTAGACTTAATGCAGGTGAAGTTTGGGCCTCCAAATAGTCCTCACTTCCCCTGGTTTGGGGTAAGGTACCATTTGTGTTGTTGTGTGTCCACCCCACCTCCCCTGGCGGTGTCCAGTGATTGCTGGTCCCTCCCTTTTGCTAATGTGACGAATGTTCAGGTCCCACTTATGAGTGAGAACATGTATTCAGTCTTTGTGATTGATCACTAATTGTGATGGTCTCCAATTCCATCCAATTTGTTGTGAAGTTTATAATTTTCTTCCTCTTTTTGGTTGCATAATATGATACTTTGTAAATTTTTGAAACCTGGTTGAAGTCTAGTGTTTTTAAACAACATATAAGTAGATGAAAGATATTATAGAAATTAGTCAAGTCCAAGCTGAATTACTGTGCTAGAAATAATTGATACTCCCTGATATATACATGTTTATTATATAAAATATTTTTAAAAATCTTTCTTATGATTGTTCCTTAATTTAGCATAAAATGATTGCTCTCTTACAGCTTCACAATGTGGTGAAATTTTATTAATTATATTCCACATGTTTGTATCTGAATATTATACGTTTTAATATCATATAAACATTGATTTCGAGGGAGATTACCAACATTTCTTAAAATTAACTTCTGATTTGAGTCAGAATTGGTTTATTATTTTAGTATAATGATAACAAATAACCTAAGGAGATTGATCGTCAAATTTTCTTATAAAGAACCCAGAGTATACTTACTTAAGTGAACTTTACCATGTAAAGATATATGTGAAATAAAACACTAACATATTTTCGTCTCTGACCAGTATGCCATTTAAAAAAGTGTTCCAGCTACTTGGAAGGCTGAGGTGGAAGGATCGCCGGAGCCCAGCAGGCGAGGTTGCGGTGGCCAGGAGCGGCCACTGCACTCCAGTCTGGGCGACAGAGTGAGACTCCAACTCAAAAAAAAAAAAAAAAAAAAAAGTGTTGTTTTTATCACATGTGAGAATTTGTTAAAAGTCACAAGACATTTTTTTTCCTTCTACTAAATAACTTTCAGAGAAATGAAAACTCTTGACTAAACAATTTGCTTAATAAATAAATTTTGAAACTTTGATTTTAGGACCCCATATGGCAATGTTATTTAGTTCAGATAATTTTTTTATACATAGGAACTCTACAGGCGTCATTTTTTCAGCAATTTCTGTGGTTCTATAGATTTGATTCTCTCTTTTCTTATAGTATCCTCAGTAGGTGTACTTCAGACTCAATTAACCATCTGCAGAACCAAAAAAAAAAAATGCTATTAGGTATAAGTTGAAGTAATAATTACTTTTGCTTCTTATATTTTATTTATTTGAAACTTACTGTAGCTTAAAATTGCACAAAACACTGTTTGAGGATGACAAAGAATGCAATTTTTTCTTTATAAAATATGCTCCTTGTGCAATAAAAAAAGACCTTAAATGTATTAGACATGTTAATATATAAATGAAAATTTGGGGGTTTGACCTTATTGCGACAAATGAACCCAGAAAAGGACCATTTTCCATATGTCATGACAGTAACGGAAATTATCACCAACTTACTATGTGGCATCCATAATTTTTTACCAGATGCCATAATTACTGCTGGTTCTGTGGTGGGATTACTTAAGGATGGTAATGCATCATACAAGTGTTCTTTAGCTATCAAGGCTAAAGAACATTTACTGCATCAGTATGATGCAATCAATATGCTCTACTGCTCTTCAGCAAGGAACTTGTAAACTAAGTTTACTATTAGAACATTCAGAGAAAAGTGACACTATGTAGACATGATACAGAGAGAGAGAGAGAGAGAGAGAGAGAGAGAGAGAGATGATTGATAAATGAAGGATAAATGATAGATCTTTACATGCCTTTGCAAATCACAGAAGTAAGGAGAATTTGTGGGATTAAACTGTAAAATAGTAAAAAAGCAAGTTCTGAGAGGTGAGTCAACACTTGACAATGTGTTCTTCTTGATGAATTTGCCATTTTTACAAGCGTAGCTAAGAGCTGCGGAACAGAGGCAGGCTCATATAGCAAAAAGGACAAAAATCAGAGTTCAGAGTCTTCCTAGACTTTTGATCCATGCTTGAAAATGCTCTCACCTAAGAATAGTGATGAATGGGATATACACTAGCTCTGACAGAGACTGAGACCCAGATTCAAGTCTTATAAATTTTCTACACAGTAAATATGACCTAGGATTGCAAGTACTATTAGATAGATCACTATGAGCAAAACTAAATTTTTGCTAAAGTAAGAACATTATTCACCCTCCAACTACATGTACTTTTTTTTTTCTATTTTAACAACTTGTACTCGGTTAAAAACAACCAGGCAAAATAAGAAAACATGAGTGAGAAAGAAAACAAAAATAGTAGAATGTTATAAATATACACAAATAATTTTGGTGTAGTGAAATCGTCCTAAAACATCTTTGAAATATTTGTGATTAATTAGTTCAAGAAATTAAAAACAAGGTAGAAAAATTTAACAGATAATAGAGCCTATAAATGGAATAATATAAAAATGTTAGTGCATGCAAGTGTAATAATAAATTATATATTAAAACCTAGTCAAATAGCAGATTAGAAGTTTATGAAAACAGAATTTTTAAAAGTAAAACTAAGTGAGTTTCCCACTACTGCCAATTCCTTTCCTTTAGTATTATAATTGGGAAACTGTCAAGGGATTGGGGGTGGGATTGGCAGTTGAGGGAAACTGCTGGGGAGAGTGGGGCACATCTCATTAACAAGGGTACCTGCATAATCAACATTTGTATATCTAACCTTGAATTGTACCCCACATCTTTATAATAAAAAAAAATAAAAGAATAATCAATAAAAAGTAAAAAAAAAAAATTAGGTGAGAAGAAATTTATACTGCAGGCCAAGGAGTTGTAAGTAGAAAAAATGTGTGAGATATTGTGGATATAACAAAAAGTTCTAGTAAACATGTTATTTAATTCCTAAAAATATAACAGTAATAGGATGCAACCAATGTAAATAATAATAATTTCTTACACCATTCTAAAATGTGTGATAGACTCTAAGATGCAAACTTTAAAAGCACTACAAATTCCAATCCGGATATAAGCAACAACAGCAAAAATATTACAAACTAGTACACTGCACAATCACTATATAGGCCATGATCTGACCCTGGTTACCAAGCTGGATTTCCACATTACTGTGAATTGTTCTCACCATTTGCTCAAAGTTGCCCCTTCTCTAGATAATTTGCTCTCATGTGAAAGGGAATCAATTCACCTAGGAGATTACTCCTTTCCCATAATGGAAATCTTTACGCAATGACTAACCTAAGTTATGGGGATAGAAAAGACTGGAGTTAAAAATCACACCTGATGGTGGATCCAACTAAGTGGTGTGATTCAAGCTGCTGGACTTCCTGTAATATCAGGGTGAACCTAGATTGCAGTGGGTACCACATCCTTTGATAGGCTTGCACTCCCATCCTCTATCTTGCTTAAATTCCTTCTCTACTTTTGAGAACATGCCCACATATATATCTTGCACAAAAATTAATCTTTCATGTTTTGCTTCAGTAGAATACAACCAAAGATATAACATCATAGTATGCATTTGCAAAAGTAAAAATAATAATAATAATAAAAATTTTAAAAATCTTAAAGTGAACTAAACAAAAAAGACACACATGCTTCTAAGTAACATAAAGAATGACAGCTGACTTCTCAATAGAAAGATGAAATTTAGCACTTCCAGAGGTAAATTTCTTTAAGTTCTAAAATACAACAACCAACACAGATTTATTTACACCACAACATTTTACTTCAAGTATAAAGGCAGACCACACATATTTTGAGAATGAAGACCATTTTCATGTGGTATTAAATATTCCCAGTTATAAAATTGTCAGTATTACAAAAAAGTCAAGATTACCCCAAAGGAAAAGACAATTACTATAGGAATGCTAGAAAAATGTGGAGAAACTTCACCACTATTAATGGAACTCTGACTCCTTACAATAAAAAATTAACTTTTAAGTTCATAAATGGTTTACAAATAGGAAACTTTGATTAGCGTTTGCCAATCTGTAGTTATTCATCAAACAAGATCAAAAGTGTGGCAGTTAGTTTCTATCATATAATAGTATGTATGTAGCCGCTTTCTTGCAAGTGTTGCTATTTGGGACAAGAATTCCCTGTTAGAATCTGAAATTGTATAAATGAAAAAAAAAAATTCTGTAGGTTTTGCATTAACCCAGATAATGTTAGTTTGCTAACTAGAATAAAGAAATAATTAGTTCTTGAATAAAACAGCATTAAGATTATAAATCATCTAAATATTTAGATTGATCTAGCCATGACACTTATAAACAAGAATATCACTTAAACATGTATTTGTACATCAGAATGAATCTGCTAGTTTTATAACTCCTTGAGACAAGAAGAAACTAAATGACAAGCTATAGCAATAAAATATATTTATTACAACAGAAGACTACAGTATACAAATATATATTTTCAGGTAATATAAACTGACAGCATTTGCCTATAAAATAATTATTTTAAGTGTAATATTAACAGATTATGCAAGATGATAGCTCAAAGCCTGAGGGAAGAAGTAAGAGCAAATATGTGGTCAAACGCTATATTAACTAAGAAAATTAAATAATTTCATGTTTGTTCAGTAACCCCTGTAATGGTTATTGCCTGAAAGCAGTTCATGGGAAGTGTGAGCTTGTGTGAAAACAGTGATCAATTTCAGAATTAAACCATATGATTAAACAAACCCATTACTGGCTACACATCCAAAAAATATGAAATCTGAAACTTGCGCTTGCATGTTTATTGCAGCATTATTTAGAAAGCCAAGATATAAAATCAACCTATGTGTTCATTAATAAATAAATAAAAGTATGGGATACATAATCCACTTAACATAATACATATTGGAAATCCTAGTAAGAGCAACCAAGCAAGAGAAAAAAATAAAAGAGATCCAAATTGGAAAAGAGAAAGTCAAGTTTTCCATCCCTTCAGATGACACGCTCCTATATTTAGAAAAATAAATACTTTACCAAAGGGCTCTTAGATCTGATAAACAAATGCAGTACAGTTGCAAGATACAAAATAAACTCGGTGATTTTAGTTAATAACAATATCTTGTATACTTAAACGTTTATAAGAAAGTAGGTTTTAAGTTTTCTTATCACACAAATATAAGTAGGTGAGATAACACATATATTAATTAGCTCCATTTAGCCATCAAGTTAATTAATATATGCATTACTTCATTTTATACATATGTCAAATATGCACAAGATCTGGAAATATATATGTACAAGTGTCACACATATCTAAGCAAGTGTATCCAAATGAAGCTCACAATGTTTACATATAGCAAAACATCATGTTGTACATCATAAATATATGCAATTTTTATTTGTCAATTAAACATTAAAAAATAAAATACAACAAAATTTTTCAGTTTCTGTTTAATGATCAAAATTGTTTGCATAGATCAGATAACATACTGTGTTTTATTTATTTATTTATTATTTTTATTTTAACGATGTGGGGTATATTCAGGGTTAGGTATACCAATGTTCATTATGCAGGTCCCCTTGTTGATGAGGTGTGTCCCCCCTTTCCCAGGCAGAATCCCACTACTGCCAATCCTACTTCTCCCCCAACCCCCATGGCAGTTTTCTGCTAATGCCAATACTTTTCTTATAGTATTACAATAATTGTTCAAGGTCTGCTATGAGTGAGAACATGTGATACTCAGTTCTTTGTTTCTGTGAAAGATTACTCAGTATTTTAGACTCTAATTCATCCAGGTTGCTGTGACGTTCATGATTTTGTTCTTCTTTATGGCTGCATAATATTCTATCGTGTATATGTACCACATTTTTAAAAATCCAGTCCTCTTTTGATGGGCAGCATGGTTGGTTCCATGTTCTTACTATTGTGAACAATGTTGCAATAAATATACGTGTGCAGGTATCTTTTTTATAGAGTGATTTGAGTTCTTCCGGGATTACTCCCAGTAGTGGATTGTGAGATCGTATGGAAGGTCGATTTTTAGATCTTATAGGAATTGCCTCACTGTTTTCCACAGAGGCTGTGTTAGTGTTTACACTCCCATCAACATTGTAGAAATGTTCCCTTTTGCTGTATCCTCTCCAACATCTGTTGTTTTTTGAGTTATTGATGATAGCCATCCTGACTGGAGTTAGATGGTATCTCAGTGTAGTTTTAATTTGCATTTCCTAAATGACTAGTGAGGCTTAGCAATTTTTAATATACCTGTTAGCTGCTCATATATCTTCTTTTGAGAAGTGTCTATTCTTCTGCCCACTTTGCAATGGGGTTGTTTTTTGTTTTTTTTTTTCTTTTTGGTATGTTTGAGTTGCTTGTAGACCCTAGATGTTAGGCTTTTGTCAGACATACAGTTGGCAAATATTTTTTCCAAGTCTGTGGGCTGTCTGCCTGCTTTCTTGATGGTTTCTTTGACTTTGCAGAGGTCCCACTTTGTCTATCTTATCTCTTATGGCATGGGCACTTGGGGTTTTCATCAGGAATTTGTTGCCAGCTCCAATTTCTATAAGGGTGTTTCCTGTATTTTCTAAGGTTCTTATAGTTTGAGATTTTACATTTAGGTCTTTGATCCATTCAGAGTTGATTTTTGTGTATAGTGATAGGTAGGGATATTGTTTTAATCTTCAGCATGTGGTCAGCCAGTTTTCCCAATACCATTTACTGAATAGGTTCTTCCTTCTCCAGTCATTGGTTGTGGAGGCCTTGTTGAAGATGAGTTGGTTGAGTAATTGAGGTTTTGTTTCTGGAATCTCTATCTTGTTCCTTTGGTATATAAGCCTGTTCTTGTACCAATACCAGGCTGTTTTGATTATTGCAGCTTTACAATAGAGTTTAAAGTCTGGGAACATGATACCTCCTGCTCTGTTTTTGTTTTTGTTTTTGTTTTCCTGAGGATTTGTTTGGTGATTTGTGGTAGTTTATGTTTCCATATGAATTTCTGTATTGTCATTTCCAGGTCTTCCAAGAATGCTAATGGTAATTTAATGGGTATTGTGTTAAATCTGTAGATTGCCTTGGGTAGGATGAACATCTTAACAGTGTTGATCTTCCAATCCATGAATATGGAATACTTTTTCATTTTTTTTGTGTCATCTTTTTTTTTTTGAGCAGTGTTTTGTAGTTTTCATTGTAAAGGTCTTTCACGTCTCTGGTTAGGAAGATGTCAAGGTATTTGATATTTTTTTTGATATTGTGAATGGGATTGTGCTTTTTATGTGGGTTACTGTTTGTTTATTGTTGGTGTAATATACTGTGTTTTCAAAATGATTTTAATAATTAAGAATATATACCAATTGAATAATAATTTAATCAGGCTATTTTTAGTTGAATATCTGATAATCACATTCTCATGGTATGTGTCTAAGACAAGAAAAGTTGAGCTGTATTATTGTGTTTGTCTGTCTTGTGTTAACTTATAAAGAAAATGCTAAACTACCTGTCAAAGTGACTGCTATACTTGGAATTCTCACCCACACAGATGAGAGTTCTAGTTCATTCATGTCCTTACCAATACTTCGTATAGTCATTCTTTTTCATTTTAATAAATCTAATAGATGTATGATGTTGTTTCATTGAAAATCAAATCACTATTGATGCAAAGAATATTTTCATGTGCTTATTTAATAACCATAACCTTTTTTGGTGAAGTATCTGCCCAAATCTTTTGTCCAGTGTTTACATTGGGTTGTTTTATGATTATTGAATTGTAAGTGTTGTGTTATATGCATACTGAATATAAGTCCTTTGTCAAATATGTAGCTTCCAGTATTTTACCCAATCTGGAGGTTTTCTTTTAATTTTATAATCAATGTATGTTTAATATTAACTTTCATTTAAATTTTGAGGAAGCCCAGGTTCTGGAGCAGCGGCAGCGATAGCAGCACGTGTGTCTTTGTTTCTGCCCCTGACCGGCCATTCCTCTGCCATCAGGCCGATATTCGTGGTGAACACCAACGTGTCTCGCACCTCTGTGCCAGATGGGTTCCTTTCCGAGCTCACCCAGCAGCTGGTATAGGCCACGTGCAAACCGCCCAGTACATTGCGGTGCATGTGGTCCCGGATCAGCTAATGGCCTTCGCTGGGTCCAGCGAGCCCTGGGCGCTCTGCAGCCTGCACAGCATTGGCAAGATCCGAGGCGCACATAACCCTCCTACAGCAAGCTGCTATGCGGTCTGCTGGCCCAGCGCCTGCACATCAGCCCCGACAGGGTCTACATCAACTTCTATGACATGAATGCGGCCAACATGGGCTGGAACAACTTTACCTTCGCCTGAACACCGACCTTTGGCACTGTCGCAGTTCTGGCCCAGCCGCAGGCAGCCTTGTGCCTACCTGCCCCCAGCCACACTCTCCTCAACTTCTGGCCGGAAGAAATAAACGGTTTAGAGACCAAAAATGAATAAATAAATTTTGAGGAAGCTAAATTAATCTTTTTTATTTTGTTTTTGCTGTTATAGCTAAACAATCTAGGTCTAAACAAAAGTCATGCAATTTTCTACCTTGTTTTCTTTTAGAAATTTTATACACATACCTTTTGCAATTAAGTCTAGGATCTCTTCTGAGAAAATATTTGTATCTATGCAGTAAGGGTATAACTTCATTTACTTGGAAGTAGATAGCTAAACCTCATACCATATGATATCCTTTTTCTACTAAATTGCCTTTTAAACTTCATGAAAATAAATTTCACCCAATATGTGTGGATATTTTTAGATCCTATACTGTTGCTTTAATGAATGTCTGTCATGACATCAATAGTAGACTGTCTCCATTATTGTACCTTTGTAATAAGTATAAAAATCATGAAGTGAAAGCCCACCAATTTGTTCTTTGTTAAGGACTTTTATAGCTATCCTAGGTTATTTTAATTTTATACAAATATTAGGATCATCTATTCAATTTCTCTGAAAATACACACACACACACACACACACACACACATATATATATACACACACACACACACACTTATATACATATGAAAGGGGATCCAAAAAATACTGGAATTATATTTTGAAGCGTGGGCCCCTTGTAGTATAGACTTCCCTCTAGGTAAGTGCTCTAAGAACCCATCGGCATCAGTGTACCAGTTATGAGAAGCTGGGAGAGGCTTCAGTGAATTTTTTTTTTGGAGAATCTTTCAGTGCATTTTCCCATTTCATAGTGGGTGATTTATGAAAGCACCTGCCTACACTGCTTGTGTCACCATCCCTGTTTACTGAGTCTGTCCCTGAGTAACTTTGTTTTCCTTGAAGAAAAAAAGTCTTCAAAGGGAAACACTTTACCAACGTGAAAGAGGTGAAACAAAAATGGCAGAAACACTAAAAGACATCAAAGTTGAAAAGTTTAATAACTGTTTTGAGCAGTGCAAAATGTGATTCATAAGTGTACTGTATAAAATTAAGAGTCTTTTGAAGGTGACTGAAGTTTAAACATGTAAGAATGAATGCACAATTTTTAATAAATAAAATCTGGTTTTTTGGAAGGGTCTCTCATCATATATAGTACAAGTAGGTTAAAGATAGTCCCTGTATATCGGCCACTGCTGGACAACATAGTGGACTTTTGGACTGTTAGTTCAAAAGCCACTGATATGAAATTCAAATTTGTTACACATTTAAATACTTTGAATACAGTCCAAATAACCAAAATTTAGTCATTTAGAGCTAGCCATGGTTGATGTCTGCAAGTGATAGAGGAGCTAGCCAGAGAAAAGCTAGGCAGGCAGACAGAATAGGTCCCCTGGTAACAATATAGTAAACTTCTGGCAAGCCTCTCAAGCTGATACACTCACATTGGTAAACAAACTAACTACAAGCCTCTCAAGTTAGAGCTTGAGTACTCTCTGCTGGGATAGAAACGCACCCAATCAGTTCACTGCCAAGTACCAAACAATCAGCTCACAATTAGGCCCCTACCTCCTGATGACTGGTCCTTAGTATTGACCAATCAGCACAGCTAATACTGACCAATTAGCTCACAGCTAGTGATAGCCAGTTGGTTCAGTCTTAGGGCTATATAAACACCAGATTTCAAATCCAGATTGGCAACATCCTCGGGTCCCCTCTCACTTTGGGATCTTTTCTGTCTTCTCAATAAATTATGCTTTTGCACTTTCTGGCCATCTGTGTCCCTCATTCATCCTGGGCAAGAGACAAGAACCCTAACCTGAAGAGCTGCAGAAGATTTTCAGAGCCGAAGATCCCTACACCCAGAGGCTGGTTTGCAAGCTGACAAAGCCAGCTGAACTGGAAGAGCTGCTGGCATAAGGAAAAACTCTGAAACTGAGACACTTCTAGGAGCTGCAGCACTTTCAGGGCTTGGCTTGCCTGTCCATTAGACCCAACATTCCTGGGGTTTGCTTGTCAGCCCACCAAATCAGTAACATTCTCAGGACTTGGCTTGCCAGCCCATTAGAGCCAACACTCCTGGGGCTAGTCTTGGCAGCCCACCAAGCTGACATTCTCTGGGACTCGGCTGGTCGACACATTGAGCTGACACTCTTGAAGCCCAGGCTTACCTGAAAATTCCATATCAGTTTTGGCACCCAACTTGGGGCTTGACAGAAAGGTGATTTAAAGCAGACCTATCTTTTTTACTTTCATTTCCAAGGATCCTTATACTCAAGTTTTTTTGTTTTTTGTTTTTTTTTCCCTACTCTTTCTAAAAAACAAATTACTCTGCCAGCCAATCAAAAGTGAATAGCATGGCTATTGGTCTACAATACACAGAGTTCAGGGTTGCTGGAGAGAGCTTAGTCAATCCATCATCACCCTCGGGTGTTGGGAACTTTGGTCCTGTTCTGATCCAGTTACCTTTCATTGGGGTCCAGCTGTTGCATGGAATTGGAAGAAGTTTTGGAGTAATTGAGGGTATCTGGCCCAGGCTACACCTTGGTGCTACCTGAAGGCTCCCAGGCTAACCTCAATTCTCAAGAGCTAGATAGGGTGTTGGCAGAAGGCTTCTAGTCTTTCCCATCACACTTTTTTTTAGTCTTTTTTTTTTTTTCTTATCATACTTTCTTCCTCTTTGGGATCACCGTGGCTACTGTCCCCACTTGGTGCTTGATGTTGCAGGTGTGTTTGTGGCTTAGGAAGCTGGCATTACCAAGTAGTATTGGTAGCTGACTTGATCCCTTTTGGAAAATAGCTCAGGACAAGGTATGTTTGTTATCCCATACGGCAAAGGGTAGGAAGTTTTGGTTTCATCTTTCCATTATGTTAGGAAGCAGTATATTTGGCCAGAATGAGAAACTGCTTTATACAAGGAATTTCCTTTTGGAAGTCATCTTGTTAAGTTAGGTACCTTCATTTGAGGACTTTATGGGTAGACAAATATTGAATGAATGCAGACTCTCCTCTCTGAGAAAACTTTGTGAGCTCTGTGCCTAGGAATTTAGATACCTTGCACACTGGCTATGCAGACTTTATGTTGAAATGCCTGGCTGACTGTGGGTTTAGGTTTTTTGGAGTATGTGAGGGAATGTCTTGATGACCCTGCACTAGTATTTTATATCTCCATATTTGTAGCCTTTTTTAGAATAGTCATCTGAATGTTGTAACCTGGCTCAAACCATGGGCCACCTGGCCAGTGGTTCATAGAAAGTCCCAGGAACTCCCCCTTCTTTGTCAGAATTCCATTCTTAAATCCAATTGTTTCAAGGACTTTTTGAAGACCTAGTTTGGTATGGGGTACACTAGGTTTGAGGAACAGTTGACAGCACATAGGATAGGTATTAATGCATAGGTAAGTGTGACTATTCCTACTGACTGGGACCCTACCACTATACTTGGGTGGAGGTCACACTTGCATGCAAGGGAATGCCATGAGCAGAGAAAGACAGGAAAGTGAAAAGACACTCTTCTTTCTTCAATCCTTATTCACGCATGTTGGTTGGAGGAAGGAACACTTAAAGACACTTGTCTTTCACCTCTCTCCTTCTCCAGATGGGTAACAGGCCATCTGGTTATCTGCAATGTGTACCCCTCACAAGTGCATCCTGGGACATGGGGCTCCTTTTATGCTCAGACTTTAAACAGCATCTTAAATTCTTAATTCAAACATGGCCATATTATAAGTTGCAGGATGGAGAAACCTGGCCTCCAGAGGGAAGTATCAATTACAATACAACCTTGTAGAGAGGCAATTTCTGTAGATGTCAGGGCAAATGGTCCGAGGTACTATATGTACAGGATTTCTTTGTGTTGCTAGAAAATTTGGGCCATTGTCAATGCTGTAAAACTGATTCAGCCCTCCTAGCGATCAACTCAAGGGACCATCCCAATGGACCAGAATGCCAACCCCAAAGCATCAGCTCATGAGGTCACTTCACCTGATCTATCTTGCCCTCCTTATTCAGGTCCTCCTTGGATTTCAAACTATTCCCACTCCAAAAACTCTCATTCTAGACAAACTCTAGTGTTTCTTATAACTCTGTAAGAGATGCTTGATAAATACGGCCCTAGTAAGGTATAGGTATCCTTTTCCCTATGAGACTTGAAACAAATTAAGGAAGATCTTGGCAGGTTCTCAGATGAGCCTGACTAGTATATAGATATGATACTTTCCAGAATGTAACACAAGTATTTGAGATCTCCTGATAGGATGTTATATTACTCTCAGGCCAGACCTTAATGATCCCTGAGAAACAAACAGCCCTGAAAGTAGAAGACAAGTTTGTGGAGATGAGCTTTGCATTTCATATAGTGCCAGAGAAGGGAAGAAGCTCTATCTAATAGGCATATCTGCAGTACCATTGAAAGACCCTAAATGGGACCTTGATAGTTACTTGGAAGAATGGGGGAGAAAACATTTTCTGGTCTGCATACTGGAAGGCTCGAGGAAAACTAGAACTAACCCTCTCAATTATTCTAAGTTAGCCATAATAGACCAGAGGGTCGATGAGAATCCCTCAGCTTTTCTGGAAAGGCTAAGAGAGTTTTGGTTAAACATACCTCCTTAGACCCTGAGTCAGTTGAAGGGCAACTAATCTTAAAAGACAAGTTCATTAATCAGGCAGTTCCAGATATCAAGAGGAAGTTGCAGAAGCAGACCATAGGACCAGACAGGACTTTAGAGAATCTCCTGAAAGTGGCCATCTCAGTCTTTTATAACAGGGATCAGGAGGAGACTCAGGAAAAAGAAAGGAGACAAAAGACAAAGGCAAGAGCTGTAGTAGCTGCCTTACAGGCATATACACCCCAGAATTCCCAAGGGGCACTTGCTAACTGTTTTGGATGCAGAAATCCAAGACATTAAAGAAGTAATAGGGTGCCGACTTGGAGGGCTGAAGAATCAGAGGGACAAAAGAGGTATCTCAATTAGCAGTTGTCTTTAGTAACAAAACTCCAACAGCTAATCAGAGACTGGTAACAATGAACCCGCTAAGGGGAAGAAGGTGTCTGTTGCCATAGATATAATCTGTGTAGGCAGTAGAAGCCTAGTTGCCCCAAAGAGGCCTAAACCTCCAGGATCTTATCCACTGTGCAGACCAGAAAGCCTTTGGAAAGCAGATTCATTCTCTTCTGAAGAGAGAAGAGAACAACTAGCTCAGGAATGATGGCCACTGAGGAGGCCTGGAAACATGTTACTGTGCCTGGCATAGCTCACCATTGCCACAACAAACCACAGGTGAATTTAGGGCACTGGAACCAAAGTTAATTTCTGAATTAACACAGATGCCAGTCATTTGGTCCTGACCATGCTGGGAATATATATATATTTAATTAGAGTTGCTAGGAGTAATTTAATGTAGAAATATAGAAGGCTGTATGGAAAGGTAAAATGACAGGAGCCAAAAAGTCACCGGAAAGATGTAAAGAAAGTTGTTGGTGTGGAAGTGTTTGGTCAGGAAGGATGCAAACAGCAGAATGATTTTGTATATGAAGGAAACTTGTGTGGTAAATGTTTGTTCTGCAATAAAGTGGATGATTATTTAAAGGAAGGAAAGTATAGGATGAAAAATAGAGGGTTCAAAATGTCAGAAAATGGTATGTCATAAAATGGTTTATGGAACTAAGGAGACTCAATCAGCTAGAACTCATTTTCTAATTTGAACATCAGAGGCTGAGAAAGTCTTTGATCAATTAAAAGTAGCCTCAATCGCAGCACCGGTTCTTAGTATTCCCATAGGGAAGACATTTAACCTTTATGTGTCTGAAAGAAAAGGAATGGTCCTGAGAGTTCTAACACAGACCTGGGGTCCGGCCCAACAACCAGTGGGCTACTTAAGCAAGGAGTTTGATCTAGTGGTTAGGGGATGGCCAGTTTACCTATGAACAGTGGTAGCAGCACTGTGGTTGGTGCCAGAAGCTATTAAGCTAACAGTGGGAAAAAACTTAGCTATGTATGCTTCCACATAATATGGTGGGACTGCTATCCTCTAAAGGAAGCTTTTGACTAACCAATAACTGTCTTCTTAAATATCAAGCCTAATTATTAGAAGAAGCCACAATCCACTTAAAGCCATGTTCTTTTCTGAACCCAGTACCCTGATGATGATGGGGAATGCGAACACGATTGTGAACAAGTGGTAGTACACACCTATGCAGTCAGAGAGGACTTAAAGGAAACCCTTTAGAAAACCCAAACTAGATTCTGTTTACTGGTGGAAATTTTTTTTGAGGAGCAAGAGATCTGTAAGGCAGGGTACTCAGTTACTCAGTAGTCACTTTCAATGACATCATTGAAAGAGCACCTCTTTCCTTGAATACAAGTGCTCAGCTAGCCAAATTAGTTACTCTTATGAGGGCCCTCAAGTTAAGTAAAGGGAAGTCAGTAAACATCTATACTGACTCCCTATGCTTTTTTAGACCTTCATGCCCTTGCCATTATTTGGAAAGAAAGATATTTCCCTACAGCTAATGGATCCCCTATTAAATATCATCGGGAGATTGACAAATTATTGTCTTCAGTCTTCCTCACTGGGGAAGCGGCAATAATACATTTTAAAGGCCATCACAAGGGAACAAATGAAATAGCTGAAGGAAATAGATTAGTGGATTGAACAGCCAAGTTAGCAGCAAGGAAAATCCAGATTTCTGACCTATTTGATGCCCCTCTGATTTAGGAGGGCCCATCAAAAGAAACAAAACCCCAATATTCTCCTGCAGAGACAGAATGGGCTACATCTTGGGGACATTTTTCTGCCTTTAGGATGACTGCAATAGGAGGATGGCACACTTCATTTGCCAACCTCCCGCCAATGGAAGGTTCTTAAAACCCTTTATCAGATCTTTCAGCTCAGGAGAGATAAAACTTTCCAACTAACCCAAAGGCTGTTTTCAGGGAAAAATCTAAGACAAACAGTCAAGCAGGTCATTAACACTTGAGGAATTGGCCTTGCAAATACCCTCCTCAATAGGAAAATTCTTCCCTCTAAAATGCAAAGAAAGGGAAGTTGTCCAGGGGAGGACAGGCAGATAGACTTTATGCATATGCCAAAAGTAAGAGGCATTCAGTATCTCCTAATATGGGTAGATACCTTCACTAACTGGGTAGAAGCATTTCTGTGCTAGACAGAGAAGTCTTCTGAACTAATAAAAGCATTGTTCAATAAAACAATTCCTCACTCTGGATTACTTAAGTACCTTCAGAGCAACAATGGCCCCTCATTCAAAGCAACTGTCACCCAGGGGGTCTCAAAGTCATTAGGTATACACTATAGTCATCAAAAGGCACCTCAAAAAGCCGTCACAGAAGACTCATCTTCCTTGGTCCACTCTCCTTCTCATCAACCTAATACATATTAGAAATGATCAACACTGGTGCTAAGCCCCTTCGAAATGGTATATGGATGGCCTTTCTTAACCACTGACTTCTTATTGGATCAAGAGGTCTTAGACTTACCTATGTTACTTCTTTTGCTTACTTTCAACAATAATTAAGACAACTAACAGAAGTCCAATCCCAGGAACTAATGCCACCCCTGTTCAGTTCAGGAAACTTGGTCCTGGTGAAGGTCTTTCCTTCTCTATTCACCTCTTTAAACTCAGATTGCACTGTTCTTCTTTCCACCCCTTCAACAATAAAGGATACTGGAAAAGACGTGTGGATCCATTACATTAGAGTGAAAGCCTGGAGTCCAGGAGAAGTTTCCTTTTGTTGAGCTGGAAGAGAATACCGAATCAAACAAAAAATCATAAAAGATAAGTGCCACTAATTAATTGCCTATGGATTTCCTCCTTATAGTACTACCTATACCTGCTGCCTTTTTTTTTCTTGATTTGCACTATTAAGCAACTCTGTCAAGGATCCCTTAATCCTGAATGCCCATGAGATTGTTTTCTTCCATAGACATTTCTCCTGTAGGAGTGAGCAAAATGCCTAATCTATTTTGTTACCTATTTTTACTATCATTAGCCCTAGCCTACTATAAGCAATTTCTTTCTCCCTCCATTACATAATTGGCTCAACAGAGTAATTATTAAAACTGTTGGATACGTCCACAGGAGGGACCTTCTCTAACTCTTCCCCTGAGAGCTCTACCATTATCTCTTGAGCAGATAGGAAATCTCAGTGGTTCTTGGCATGAATTCACTGCCCTACAAATAGCAGTGAAACCTAACCAGAAAACTTCCCAAGGTGAAAAGGCCTTAATTAAAGTTGAGAAGTGGCAGAGATGTGGGAAAATGCTTCTTTTTGTTTTCAATTGCACTTACGCCTATCCTGGATGGGATGACATTCCCCAACTATTGTAATATAACTGTGTTCCACCAAAATAATACATCACTTGGGGTATGGGGACCATGGGTTCTAGTCTTTAATGGAGACCTTACCAAAACTGGATGGCATATAGCCATTAAAAAAAACAAAACAAAACAAAAAAACACTGAATAGACTGGTCAGAGAATATAACCATGAATACATCAAATTATTAGAATCTGGTGAATTGCACTGATACCTGTTATCATATCACCAGTCCCTTTGGCTACCTTGTTCTAATATGGAATCATTATAGCCCCAGGTATGTGTGAGTCTCCATACTATGACACTTGTCCAGGAAACATTCTCTCTAACCTTCTCCAGAGCACAATCTATTCCTATAACCCTAACCATCATACCTTCACAACCTGTATATACAATGGAATAGTCCATTAGGAAAACTCTAAACTGGAACAGCTAGGGTTACCTAAAGAGGATTTCCTTTGTGACTGTTCATGTGACCCCAGTGACCCAAAGGATGCTAGGATCACTGGGGGTATTCTTCCCATTTGGAACCATTGGGGCACCTCTCTTAATTGGAACTGAGTATTACTTTTTATGTGATCAGGGATCATACTTGGTTCTACCATACAGGTAGACATGTGCTTGCACAATAGTGGCCACTGTTTCTAAGGTGATGATCCTCAACCAAACTCAAATGACTTTTTCTGGGCATATTTTGAATTAAGAATCTTTCCTGGAACAATCCGTACAACAACAATGAAGTCATAGAGATTTAGGGCCTCCATTCAGCACTAACATGCATGGCTATAATATACATATACGTAGTCTAGGATGAAGTATCCTGGACTGCACAGTCTTACAAAAACCTGTACTAGGACACTCCATTGCCAGGATTTCTTTTGGTTTGTTGGGATACCCCTATTAGAAAAATCTATATTAAATCTCACCCTCATGGCACAGCAAGGGTGGAAAGCTATGGTGGTTGCTATTGAGAATCAACAGACATCTATTAACTTGCTAGCTACTGTGGTCTTATAAAAGTATTGAGTGATGAATATGCCCATGGCAGACCGTGGAAGAACATGCAGATTATTAAATGAAACTTGTTGTTTTTGGATGAACACTTCCTCCCAGGTAGAGAAAAACTTATAGGCTATAAAAAATATTAAAATCCATTTAGAGTTGATTTTTGTGCATGGTGATAGGTAGAGATCTTCTTTTAATCTTCAGTATGTGGCCAGCCAGTTTTCCCAGCACCATTTGCTGAATAGGTTCACCTCTCCCCAGTCGGTGGTGGAGTCTTTGTCAAAGATGACTTGGTTGAAAAATTGAGGTTTTGCTTCTGGAATCTCTATCCTGTTCCATTGGTCTATATGCCTATTCTTTTACCAGTACCAGGCTGTTTTTATTATTGTAGCTTTTTTTTCTCTAAGGTTCTTATAGTTTGAAGCTTTACATTTAGGTCTTTGATCCATTTAGAAATCAAAGATGACACAAACAAATGGAAAAATATTTCTCATGGATTGGAAGAATCAACATTGTTAAGATGTCCATCCTACCCAAGGCAATCTACAGATTTAATGCAATACCCATTAAATTGCCAGCAGCATTCTTCTCTGACCTGGACATGACAATACAAGAATTCATATGGAAATATAAATGACCACTAATCACCAAAACAATCCTCAGCAAAACAAAACAAAACAAAACAGGAAGTATCACACTCCTGGTAAATTTCAAACTATAAGAAACTTAGAAAATGCAAGAGATACCCTTACAGAAATTGGAACTGGCAACCAATCTTGATCAATACCCCAAGTACCCATGCCATAAGAGATAAGTTAGACAAATAGGACCTCATCAAACTGACAAGCTTCTGCAAAGCAAAAGAAACCATTAAGAGAGTGGGAAGATAGCCTACAGACTGGGATAAAATATTTGGCAATTCTACGTGTGACAAAGGCCTAACATCTAGGATCTGCAAGGAACTCAAATGTGCCAAACAGAATAACACAAACAGCCCCATTACGAAATGGGCAAAAGATATGAATAGACAGTTCTCAAAATAAGAAGTACAAGCAGTCAACAGATACATGAAAAAATGCTCAGCCTCACTAGTCATAAAAGAAATGCAAATTAAAACCACACTGAGATACCACTAACTCCAGTCCGAATGTCTATCATCAATAACTCAAAAAACAACAGATGCTGGAGAGGATGTGGCAAAAAGGGGACACTTCTACATTGCTGGTGGGAGTGTAAACTAGTATAGCCTCTGTAGAAAACAGTGTGGCAATTCCTAAAAGATCTAAAAATCAACCTTCCATATGACCCTGTAATCCCCCTACTGAGAATATACCCGGAAGAACTTAAATCACTCTATAAAAAAGATACCTACACATGTATGCTTATTGCAGCATTGTTCGCAGTAGCAAGAATATGGAACCAACCATGCTGCTTTCAAAAGAAGACTGGATAAAAAAAAAAGTGATACATATATACATAATGGAATAATACATAGACATAAAGAAGAAAAAAATCATGAACTTCACAGCAACCTGGATGGACTTAGAGTCTATAAGACTGGTGATCTATCACAGAATCAAAGAACTGAGTATCACATGTTCTCACTCATAAGCGGACCTTGAACAATTATTGTAATACTATAAGAGAATGATTGGCAGCAGTGGGAAACTGCCAGGAGGGAGATGAGAAGCAGGATTGGCAGTAGTGGGAATCTGCCTGGGGAAAGGGGGACAAATCTCATTAACAAGGGTACCTGCATAAGGAACATTTGTATACCTAACCCTGAATTGTACCCCATACCTTAAAAAACAAAAATGAACACAAGGAAAATTTTGGAAATGCTGGGAATATTCTATTCTCAAAAGAAGAAAAATATTAAAATCATCGAATGTTTAAAGAACAGACAGGTTCAGGACTCAGCTGGTTGCAATCTTTTATTCTGTCTAGGGATTTCCAGTGTATGGACATGGGTTTTTCCCTTAATAAATTCTTTTATTGTATTGTTTTTGTTGGCCCATGAATAGTTAGCCTCCTTGTAAAGTTCATTTCTTCCCACCCAGAGGTCATCAAACTGCAAATGATGATGCACATAGAACCTTGTATGGAAGCTTTTTTCTACTGAGGAGCCTTAGATTACTCTCCAAAGGATCCTTAGCTGCCATTCTCATATGATGCCCATGATCAACAAGAAGTAGCCAGACTGGCCATCATCCTTATTTCCCAATGGCAGTTACGGTTTCTATTCCAGAGAGGGGAATGAGAGAGGGGATAGCCAGATAAAACATAGGCAGATAGACAGAGCAGGTCCCCTGGTAACAATGTAGCAAATTTCTGGGCGACCTCTTGGGCTGATAAATTCACATTGGTAAACAAGCTCCCTACAGGCTTTTCAAGCTAGAGCTTAATTAAGTACTCACTGCTGGGATAGAAAAACAACCAATCAGCTTGCTGCCAAGTGCCAACCAATCAGTTCACCATTAGACCACTACCTCCTGATGATTGGTCCTTAGTATTGACCAATCGGCACAGCTCATGCCAACCAATCAGCCCACAGCTAGTGCTAATCAATTGCCTCAGTCTTAGGGCTATATAAACACCAGGTTTTGGCCCCAGATTGGCAATACCCTTGGGCCCCCTCCCACTTTGAGAGCTTTTCTGTCTTCTCAATAAGTCCTGATTTCTTACTTTCTGGCTGTCTGTGTCCCTCATTCATTTTCCGCAGGAGATAAGAACTGTGATCTGAAGAGCTGCAGAAGATTGTTGGAGCTGAAGAGCTGCTCACCTCAGAGGCTGACTTGTCAGCTGATGGAGCTGGCTGAACTGGGAAAGCTGCCAGCAGAAGGTGATACTCTGAAGCTAAGACATTTCTGGGGGCTGCAACACTCTAAGGACTTGGCTTGCCAGTCCATTAGAGCCAAACCTCCTGGGGCTAGACTTGCCAACCCATCAAGCTGACACTCTCTGGGGCTCAACTGGCTTACCCACTGAGTTGATGCTCTTGAAGCCCAGGCTGACCTGAAAAATCTATATCACAAGTATCAGCAAAACTGTATTCAGCATATGCTAGCCATCAAGAAAACCCACAATAAGTCTATATAAGACTTCAAGTTTCTGTTGTACTTTGTGCCCTCTAACCCAGAGATTTTCTTCTGTACTGTTGGGCAATATCACAAAAACACAGGAGCCCTCTCTCCAATTCCCTTTTCCCCTGAAAGTTGCATTGCTACTACTCTAGTGGATGGTGGCTCTACACCTCTCTCTCTCTGTGTGTGTTTGGGTTCCTTTTGTTCTTTTGAAAGAACTACCCAAATAAAGCTTATTGAGTTCATTGTTACTTGTGGTCTAGATTTTTTAAAAATCAGGCTTGAAAATATCAAACTCATAAAATTTAGAAATACTATTGGTTTTATGTATTGGTCTTGTATCTTGTGATCTTACTAAACTTATCTATCAAGTAGATTCTATGGGTTTGTGTGAGAGTATATGTGTGCTGTATGTGTTTGTTTCTTATAATTTTATACATGGAGAGTTATGTTATCTGCTATTAAAGACAGTTTACTTATTCCTTCTTAATCTGTGTGCTGTAATTTCTTTTTGTTGCCTTATTCAATTGAAAATAGCCTTCAGTACAATTTTGATGGTTGAGCTTTCATTCTCTTTTTTAGTTTGTCCCATGGGACCTTGCCCTGTCATAAGTGCACACCAGGATAAACAACTAATGCATGTGTGGTGATACTGTTATATGTGGACTCTGGGATAACTCCTTATAGAGATTACTTATGACCTCTTATTTCAAGTGTCCTAAAATATTTTAAAATTATACCATATACTAGGACATAAAGCAAGGTCCACCATGGGATTAAACAGAACAGTGATAGCAAAAATGTATTTAAGTAATTCCCATAGGTTTCTAACTTAAGCAACACAGTTTTAAATAAATCATTTTTTTAGTTTAAATAGAAAATAACATGGAAAATTATAAAGCAATAATCAAGAGCCAAACAACCCCTTAGGAATGATTTGCAGAATATTTGAGCATATTCTGTAAAAAAGATGTACTGGCAACCAATAGAATTCCTGGTTCTTCTAAAATAAGGAGACAAAATATTGCAAATAAAATCAAAGAGATTGCTTTAGATATATATCATTGCATGCTGCATACCATTAGACATAAATAGGTCCTCACACATCTTTGCAGTCTTGATATTAGTATTTCAGCATTGTTAATATTTTCAAATCTTCTCTGTGTAAACTATAACAATCTCATGTGATTGATTTGGTCATTTGGTTATTCTCAAACCAAAAGATCTGGAGAACTATGACCATATTCAGCCTTTCCCTTTTTCTAGGTCTACAAAAAATATAAGGATATTAAATTAAAGTAAAATAGAAGGTTGAGTTTATATTTTAGACAATGCAGTTTTTATTCACTTTAAAAAAGGGCAGGCTACTGTCAAGTTGGAAGAAGAAAATTAACCAAAATAAAAACAATCATGATGACAGAGATTGTCTATGGAGTATAAATGCATATTTATAAAAGAGCTCATCACCTTTAACATATAAATTATAATTATTTTTATATTTTACAAAACTGGTTTGTATAAATTAACTGATTTGTAAACTGATTGTCTTTTCACAAAATAAATAATTTAATTTTCTCAAAGTTAAACTCTTTAAGATCTTATTCCTATTTTTATATTTCTAAGCAAGTCACATAGATTTTCAAAGTGACACATTTGATTCTAGAATAGTTTCTGATTATGATCTTTTGCAACAAATGTCATCAGTCTGGGTTATAACTATATCATATCAGCTGGGCTCGGTGGCTCAGCCTGTAATCCCGTGCCTTGGGAGGCTGAGGTGAGTGGATTGCCTGAGCCCGCGGGTTCGAGACCGCCTGGGCAACTTGGTGAGACCTCATCTCTACAATAAATCAAAAAATTAGCCGAGTGTGGTAGCACGTGCCTGTAGTTCCAGCTACTCGGAAGGCTGAGGCGGAAGAATTGCCGGAGCCCGGCAGGTCGAGGCTGCGGTGGCTGGGAGCGGCCACTGCACTCCAGTCTGAGCGACAGAGGGAGACTCCAACTCAAAAAAATAAATAAATAACTATATCATTTTCTGGGAGATGCAACATATACTTAATTAACATATAATATCAGATAAGAAAATTGCCATTGAAACTTGGAAATTAGTTTTAGTATAAAAATGCCTGCACATTAGCTTGCATATCAATATTGAACTGTGAGAGAAGAGAAAGGAAGACACTGGATAGTCAGTGGGTAGAAGGATCCATTATTCCTGGGGCATCTCTTAGGAAAAGGCAGAAGAGATTAGCTACCTCTTGACACCTGGCACCTGGCCCACACCACTACCAGTGGCAATAGGAAAGGCTCTGGTAGCAGGGACCATAGAGAAAGCACTGGAAGGAAATCTCGAGCTGAGCTCCACTGAAGGAGGAAACATGAACAGCCTCCATTTTCTCTGTTCTGAGACTTGGAAGAAACCTACCTTATCTTGCCCAATTCTGAGCAGACTGCATCCTGAGCAACCTATATTGTGAGATGGAGGGGTGATCTCTGCCCTCCTCTGATATTGAGTAACATTTGCTCAGAGAGGAAACTTCAAGTGCACAATACGGGAGAGACAAATGACCCACTCGCATACTGGACCAAACACAGATGCATGCAATCAGAGCAGGACACCTAGCTGTAGACAAGTTGGGAGCTTTTCCTGGGAAGATCTGCTGGAGTGAGCTGAACGCTGGCAGCAAGAACCACAGAGGAAACACAGGGAGGAAGCCTGAGGCAGATTCCAAAGAAAGCAGTGGGAAGAGCCCAACCTGAGCCTGGACTGGGCTGCTCCAGAGTCTTACCACCAGGTCCCAAGATCCAGAGACTGGTAACTACTGGGGAAGGTGCTATTTACCAGAATAGTGGCAGAAACAGCAGACAGCAGAAAAACTGAGCAGAATGTCTAATGCCTGGGGAGAAAATTGCTCCAGGGTTGCCTCTGTGGAACTGCAGAACTGCATCTTGAGAACAGATACTGATCTCTGTGTCGCACTGACGCTGCTCTTTGTGACCTCAGAGAACATTGCCCCCAGTGCACAAACCCTGGCAGGTAATGGCAGAATCCCAGATGATCCACACTCTATCCTAACCAGCTGCTCAGGGTGATAGGCTCAGACAGCAGAACTGACCATGAAGGAGGACGATGGCAGATATTGGTTTGTTTGTATGATTATCTCATTTGGTTGTGTTTTGTTTGTTCATTAGTTTTCTCTTTTCTTTCCTTTTTCTCTTTCTCTTTCTTTATTCTTTCTCTGTTACTTTCTTTTTTCATTTTCTATTTTTCTTTCTTCTTTTCCTTACCCCTTCTTCCCTTTTTTCCCCTCCTTCTTCCCTCTCTTTTCTCTCTTATACTCTGTCTTGGATTCAGAAGCTAAGTGAGCATACCCAATGTAAGGTCATATTGAGCAGAGATGGAGTGTGAGTTCCAGCTGGCCCATTAACCAGATACCAAACATTAGGACCTGGAAATAGATTCTGAATCCTTGCAGCACCCACCATCCTCTAGTAGGTGTTCAAAATTGTAAAGAGACAGGACCATGTTCCACCCACAGCTCCACTTCATAACTGAACAAATTCAGAGCCCCAACTTAAGGAAGGACAAATGGTAGAGCAAATATCAGAAGTGGTTGCTTCTCCATTTTCAAAGCAATGGAATTAAAGAGAGATAAGATAACTGCTACAAATGAAAAAAAAAATCAATGGAGAACTGTTAACCATAAAAGCTCCAGCAAAGAGTCAGTGTTAGAAAGAACAGCTAGTAGGACACAAACAATGGCTGTCTCTCAGAACAACAGTATCCAGAAGGTGCTTATGGAGATCAGAGAATCATTGGTTAGAATAAATAAAAATCAAGACATGCAAGGGCTAAAACTGAATGAAATTGCAACAGAGCCAGACAAGCTCAAGAAAGTGTACTTAGAATTAGCAGAAATAAAGAACTCAATTCAAGAAATAAACAACAAACTGACAAGCATGGAAATCAGAATTGACCAAGCAGAAGAAAGAATCTCAGAGCTGGAAGACAAAAATATGGAATTAATCTAATCTATTAAAAATATTTTTAAAAAGTTAGGAAAAGAAAGAAACTCTCCATGAGATGTGTGATTATATCGAAAAACAAAACCCATATGTGATTGGAACAACTGATATAGAAAGAGAAAAAACAACCTGGAACAAACTTGCCATGAAGTAATTTAAGAAAAGCTCCCTCAACTGGTCTGAGAGATGAATATACAAGCACAAGAGATTCAGAGAACCCCTGCAAGACAACTTATGGCAAGACCAAGTCTTAGACATATAGTAATTTGCCTACACAATGAGGTATAAGATTAAAAAATCCTACAGGTAACAAGGGAAAAAGGTCAGACTATCAACTGGGATAGACGAATCATAATTGCTGCAGACTTATTTGCAGAAGCACTTCAGGCCAGAAGAAATCGGACCTCAATCTTCAAATCTTTCAACAATAAACAATTTCAACCAAGAATTCCCAACTCAGTCAAGCTAAGGTTCATCAGTGACAGAGAATTAAAATCCTTCCCAGTCAGCCAATTCCTAACAGAATATGTTGCTTCGAGACCAGTACTACATGAGACACTTAAAAAGGTGCTATACACTGAAGAAAAAAGAAACAAAAGAAAGATCATATACTTCACAAGATCACAAAAAAATGAAGAAGCAGCAGAACACAAAGCATATCCACAAAAATGAAAACATACACATGTATGAACACAAAAGCTAAATGAAAACAAACAGCCTTATAAAAGCATTATGACAGGGACAAACTCAAACATTTCAATAATCAGTTTGAATGTGAATGAACTAAATGCACCACTGAAAATACACAGAATGGAAAACTGCAGGAAAGAAACATGACCAGTAATTAATTTGCTGTTTCCAGGAAACTCATCTCACCAAAAAGGACACCAACAGACTCAAAGAAATGGAAAACAAATTATTAGGCAAACAGATCATCACAAAAGAAGGCTGGAGTTACTATCTTAATATGAGGCAAACAAACTCTAAGCTACTAAAATGTAAAAAGATACAGAAGGATGCTACTTAATGATAAGAAATTGGATCCATCAATAAGAAATATCCATCCTAAACATATACACACTCAACACAGGAGCAAAAGTTTTTATAAAGCAGCAAGTAAGTAAAAAAGAAACTGATTCTATCACTATTATAACTGGAGACTTGAATACCCCACTAACAATCCTAGATAGATCATCAAGACAAAAAATCAACAAAGAGATCCAGAACCTCAACTTGACGCTTGACCAAGTGATGCTTGACCAAATGGACTTAATAGATACCTGCAGAACACTCCAACCAACAACCACAGAATATACGTTCTACTCATCACCACATGAGACATTCTCCAAGATTGACCACATTCTCGACCACAATTCAAGCATAAACAAATATCACAAGATTTAAATACTGCCATGCACTTTCCCAGACCACAGAGGAATAAAAATAAATATCACCACCAACAAAAATCCCCCAAAACACACAAAGACATGGACACCAAACAGCATGATGCTGAACAACTCCTGGGTAATCACAAAAGTCAAAACAGAAATTAAAAGATTAATGGAAACAAATGAAAATGAAGAAACATATTACCAAAACCTCTAGGATGCAATGAAAGAAGTTCTAAGAGGGGAATTTATATCTCTATGAACTCACTTTAAGAAAGTAGAAAGAGAACAAGTTAACAGCCTAACAAATCACTTAAGGGTGCTGGAAAGACAAGACTACGAAAATCCTAACTTTAGAGGAAGAATTCAGATCACCAAAGTAAAAGCCCAAATACAGGACATAGAAGACAAAAATACCGTAGAAAAAATTAACAAAACAAAGAGCTGATTTTTTGAAAAATAAACAAGATTGATGGACTTCTAGCCAGAATGACCAAGAAAAGGGGAGAAAAATCCAAATAAAAACTATCAGAAACACAAAGATTAAGTCACAACTGATCCCACAGAAATACAAAGGATTATCAGAGCTTACTATGCACACCTGTATGGAAATAAACTCAATAACCCAAATAAAATGGAGGACTTTCTGACATTACACAACTTCCCAAGGTTAAAACAAGAAGAAATTGAGACCCTAAATAAACCAATAACAACCTAGGATATTGATTCTGTCATAAGAAAACTACCAACAACAAAAAAAAAAAGCCCTGGATCAGATGGTTTTGTGGTAGAACTCTACAAAACATAAAAGGAAGAGCTAATACCAATCCTATTAAAACTTTTCCAGGAAATTGAGAAAGAAGAAACTCTCTCCAAATAATTTTAGAAGCTAACTTCACACTGATACCCAAGCTGGGTAAAGATCCAAAAAGAATGAGAACTACAGGCCAATATCCCTGATGAATATAAATGCAAAATTTCTCAACAAGATTCTAGCAAATCAGAGCCAACAATACGCACATACATCTCAAAAATCATCCATCATGACCAAATAGGCTTCATTCCTGGGATGCAGAACTGGATGTAGATCCACAAGACCATTAATGTAATTAAAAATATCAATAGAAGTATAAGCAAGTATCACATGATTATATCATTAGATGTGGAAAAAGTTTATTATGAAATCCAGCATCCATTCTTGATAAAAGCCCTTGAATACCTAGGCATAGAGGGAACATACCTAAAAATAGTAAGAACCATCTATGATAAATCCACAGCCAACATATTGTTGAATGGACAGAAATTGGAAGCATTTCCCCTGAAAATCGGAACAAGACAAGGCTGCCCACTCTAACCCTTCATATTCAACATAGTGTTGGAAGTCCTAGCTAGAGCAATCAGACAAGAGAAGGAAATCAGGGGTATCAAAATAGGAAAAGAAGAGGTCAAAATATCCCTTTTTGCTGACAATACGATCCTATACCTAGAAAATCCAAGATAATCTGTCAAAAACCTCCTTGCACTGATAAAGAACTTTGGCAAAGTCTCAAAGTACAAAATAATCATGCAAAAGACAGTTACATTCTTATACACTAATAACAAATAAGCAGAAAACCAAATAAAAGCACAATCCCATTAATACACACACACACACACAATGAAATACCTTGCCATCTTCCCAACCAG
The DNA here is from genome assembly GCA_963574415.1 of Tarsius wallacei. Taxonomy (NCBI): domain Eukaryota; kingdom Metazoa; phylum Chordata; class Mammalia; order Primates; family Tarsiidae; genus Tarsius; species Tarsius wallacei. The sequence continues at coordinate 1,618 of CAUYQG010056658.1, read as the reverse complement.
TGAAGTGAAATATCTTTACAACAAAAACTTCAAAACACTGATCAAAGAAGTCAAAGATGACACAAGCAAATGGAAAAATATTTCATGCTCATGGATTGGAAGAATCAACATTGTTAAGATGCCCATCCTATCCATGGTAATCTATAGATTCAATGCCATACTCATTATATCATTAAATTGTCAACATCATTTTTCTCAGAGTTGGAAACAACACAAAAATTTATATGCAAATAGCCACAACAATCCTTAGCAAAAAAACACAGCAAAAGGTATCATACTTTCAGACTTTAAACTTTATTATAAGCCTACAATAATTAAAACAACCTGGCATTGGTACAAGAACAGGCATATAGACCAATGAAACAGGACAGAGATTCTGAAAGCAAAACTTCAATTTCTCAACCAACCCATCTTCAACAATGCCTCCAACAACAACCACTGGGGAGAGGAGAACCTATTCAGTACATGGTGCTGGAAAAACTGGCAAGACCACCTACAGAAGAATGGACCCCTACCTACTACAACACACAAACACCAATTCCAAATGGATCAAAGACCATAAATCCTCAAACATTAAGAATCTTAGAAAATGCAGGAGAAACCCTTATAGAAATAAGAATAAGCAACCAATTCCTGATCAAAACCCCAAAAGTCCATGCCATAAGAGATATGACAGACAAGTGGCACCTCAAAAAAAGAAAAACTTCTGCAAAGCAAAAGAAACCATCAAGAGAGTGGGGAGACAGCCCACAGAATGGGAAAATATATTTGCCAACTGTGTAGATTTGCCAACTGCATATCTGACAAAGGTCTAACATCTAGGCTCTATGAGGAACTCAAACATGCTGAAAGGAAAAAAAAATTAGTCCCATTAAAAAGTGGGCAAAAGACATGAATAGACACTTCTCAAAAGAAGACATATGAGCAGCCAATAGACACATAAAAAAATGCTCAGCCTCACTAATCATTGGAGAAATGCAAATCAAAACTCCATTGAGGTATCACCTAACTCCAGTAAGAATGGCCATCATTAACAAATTAAAAAACAACAAATGTTGGTGAAGATATGGATAAAAGGGAATACTTCTACACTGCTGGTGGAAATGCAAACTAGTTCACCCTCTGTGGAAAACAGTGTGGCAATTCCTAAAAGAACTAGTAATTGACCTTACATCTGACCCAATAATTCCCCTTCTTAGAAAATACCTGGAGGAAATTAAACCACTCTACAAAGAAAATACCTGCAACATTATTTACAATGGCAAAAACATGGAATCAACCGGGCTACCCATCATAACTGGACTGGACTAAAAAAAATGTGGACTGAGCTCAGTGGCTCAGTTTGTAATCCTAAAAATTTGGGAGGCTGAGGCAACTGGATTGCCTGAGCCCAAGGGTTCAAGACCAGCTCGGGCAACTTGGTGAGACCTTGTATCTACAATAAATAATAATAATAAAAAAATAGGCGGAGCCGGGTTCGGTGGCTCAGCCTGTAATCCCGTGCCTTTGGGAGGCTGAGGTGAGTGGATTGCCTGAGCCCGCGGGTTCGAGACCCGCCTGGGCAAGCAAGACCTCATCTCTACAATAAATCAAAAAAATTAGCCGGGCGTGGTAGCGC
>CAUYQG010056655.1:0-14956 GCA_963574415.1 Tarsius wallacei | reverse complement strand
GGTGACAGAGTCAGACACCAAAACAAAAAAAAAAAAAAAAAAAAAAAAATCTGGCTGCAAAATATATTTCCCTCAGAAGGTCACTGTGAAAATTAAATAAGAAAATAGATATAAAGTACTCAGCCTAGGACCTAGCATACTATTAGGTGCTCAATAAATGATATCAAAGGTAATTCCTTGAGCATTTTTTAAGCACTTAATGTGGTCATGCCCTGCGGCAGACACTGGTGATGGGGCTGAGGCCCTATGAGTTCTTGGGAGCTCATAGTGTAGTGTGGTCATAGAAGACCTTGAATTACAGAGCCAGGAATCTGAACTTAATTCTGTAAGCTGTAGGAAACTTTGTATGCTTCTGCAGAAGCATGACAGGACCTTTGGGAACATAATTGAAAGTGAATTCAAAGGGGCAGAGGGAGGAGCATGCACTTCCTTCACCGACCCCCGTGCCCCAGACGGGGAAAGGCAGGCCCAGCTAGGGAGCCTGGTGGGGGCTAGAGGGACACAGCTGTCATCTCTGTTCATCCGTGTTTCAGGAGGGAGATGGTGGCTCTCTGGGTGGGTATCATCCCCCACCTAGGAAATCCATCTGCCCAAGCCAGCTCATTCTAGCTGTAAAGGGATCATAGGGGAGGCAAAAGAATGGGTGTTCCATGCATCTCTTTGCTCCATTTTAAACTCTCTTCCTGGCACCTCATGGATAAGCAGTTAGACCTGTGTAAAGTCAACCAGTACAGTTATCTGATATAGCCTTCTGGTGATCAGAGGGACCTTTTTGAAATGTGAATCTGGGCTTGTCAGTTCCCTGCTGAAAACCCTTCAGCTGATTCCTACTGCCATGTCAATAAACGTGAAATGGCCCGATGCCCCTGCCCACCTCTCCAACCTCATCTCATGCCATTCTTCTCGCGTTTCAGCTGCTCACGTTTACCGACTTCTTTCCTGCCTGCACGCCTTTGCCCTTGTTTTCCTTAGTTTTTCCAGGCCTGACTCATCTTGAAGGCCTCAGCTTGAATGCTGCCTTCGCAAGAAAGCCTTTTATGAACACCCTGGTCAAAGTGGCCCTCACCTAGTTACGTGGAGCCACATTTTACAGGAACTGGGTTGTAAAGACAATATTTAATGTAAGAAACACATGGTCAAAATTACACTGAAAGTCCCTTACAATGCAATTTCACTGGAAACTAGTACATTATGTGCCCTTCCCATTTCTAGAACATACTGGACACACTTCCTCAGACCCCCAAATATCCACATGGATCTCTCTCCCTCACCCCTTCAAGTCTTCCCTCAAATGTCACCTTCTCAGTGGGGCCTTCCTCCCACCCTCTTTAAAACTGTAACAATTCCACTCCCACCCCAGCACTCCATGAGCCCCTTTACAGTCTTACTTTTCCCCTCTTACTATATATTTTACTTAGAATTAAGCTCGGAGGGCAGAGATGTGTTTACCACTGTCTCCATAGTACCTAGAATACTGTCCTACACATGTAAGAAATAACCATTGACTGAAGAAATGAATCAGGTCTCAGCTTGGTTATCTCTTCCTTTTCTTTTCCTTTGGATGCCTTGGTTGGGTGTTGGTCCTCTGGACTTTCAGGCATCCTGTATTTACCCCTAACAAAGAACCACTGATCACAACATACTGCAACTTTTCTCTTATATACCTGTCTTCTGCATCTAATCCCGTTAATTTCACAGTGTTTCTCCTGCTTGCTAATGTGATCTGGAGCCTGAGTCTGTGCTAGGCACAAGGTAGGTGCATAGTGTCTTTTGAATAAACTGGTTTTAGAGGGTGGGGGAGTCCCTAAATCCTTAAGGTAGGGGACATCTGGCCCCTTCTCCTCGGCTCCTGAATAGGCCTAGATTGCAGTGGGGAGCCTCAGGGATACACTTGGGAAGAACCCAGCTGGACACACTAGTGGAGCCCTAGGCAAGGAGGCATGAAGGCATATGGCTCTTTCTGCTCTTCCACTCAGCCAAGTGACCTTGGGGTAGCATCGCCAGATAAAATACAGAACACCCAGCTAAAATTTGAGTTCAGATAACCGACGGCTACTTTTTTTTTTTTTGGTGGGGTACAATTCAGGGTTAGGTACACAAAAATTCATTATACAGGTACCCATGTTGATGAGGCCCCCCCCCCCCCGGCAGATCACCACTACTGCCAATCCTGCCTCCCCACCCCGGCAGTTTCCCGCTACTCCCGCTTTTTAAACACATGTATGTTCCACGCAATACTTGGAATATTCTTATACTAAAACGTTACTCTGCCTTATTGAATTCAACTTCAACTTCTTGCATTTTATTTGCTAAATCTGGCATCCCTGCCCTGGCAAGTCCCTGTACGCCGGACGTCCCTCTCCGAGTTTCGTTCTCCCGGTCTGTGGAATGAGGACAGTTCTGTGAGACTGGTTTCGGATTCCTCGGGGAAGCAACCCCCTGCCCCGCCGCAAGGGGTCGGCCCTCAGCTCTGAGTCGTGAGGAAAGCGCGCTGTCTGGGGAGTTTCTCGCTGAGTAAATATGAGAAACTTTTCTCCAGAGCCTGTTTTCTCATCTGAGACTGTCAGAAGAAAGTATGCTCTTAACCACCGGCAGCAGATCCTGACGGCTCTCAACTTCCAGGCGACCGAAGCCCCCCACCCCCACGGTCCCCATCCCCTGAGGCCGCAGACTTCCGGTTGCTTAACATCACTTCCGTATTCAAGAGCCTCCTAGGCTTTGAGTCAGCGCTCTCGCGCCCACTGCCGGCTCGGAGGAGGGACCGACTTTACAGAACAGAGAAGAAACAGGGAAGTTCATTGGTTGAAAGACGGAGACACAAAGCTCCGCATTCCCAACCTCCACCAATGGAAAACCGAACCTTCGCTGAGGGCGGGGCTCCCGCGGGAAAGAGGTTAACCCGGGACGGAGCGGCGTAGGAAGGAGTCGACCTGGTCTCTGCCGGGCTAGAAAGGCCGGGACAAACCGGAAGTGGGCTTCTTTGCCAATCAGCGACTTCCACTTCCAGTTAAAAAGGAGGATCAGGATAAAACGGAAAGCTGTACCGATCTAAGAAGGCTTGTCTCGGATGTCCTTAACCACTCATGTCATACCCAAGAGAAAACACCTGCTGAGTTCACGGGGAAAATGAGGGGCTTTGAACCAATTGTCGACCTCCAGGCCAAGGACTTAAACATTTTTAAAAAATCAAGAGTGCCTATTGCTTGCAAGGTCCTGACCTTGCCCTTCGTTCGCATTATTTATTTAATCCACAGCAGTCTGTGAAGTGTGTATTATGACATGACATGGACTCCGACCTTCACTGCCTATGTTGGAATCCTGGCTCTGCCAGTTATTAGCTGTGTATCCTGGCCAAGTTACCCTCGGCGCCAGTGTCTGCATCTGTAAAATGGGATAACAGTACCTGTACCTTATACCATTGTTCTAAGGATTGAATAAGTTAACATATTTAATTTTGCACCCGGAGACATCTTGCAGATCACCTACCTACCAGTAACTCGGCCACACTTTTTATATGAAATAGTGAAAAAGGAATCACTTCATATTACATAGTATAACGTTGGAACCAGTTATTTTATTGTAGTATGTTTGGCTTATGATGGAATTTTGGATATTGAGGAACTTATTTATGACACAAAAAACATTTTATATTTTTCTAAGGTGTGATAATGTGTAAAACAGTGACCAACATTGCAGTTTCATTGATACATGTTGTGCAATAGTAATTTACTTGATGTCTTCCATCTGGTGTTTTTCTATTTGAGCAGACAATGTAGTCTCGTTTTCTTCCTCCCACGTTAATAATATGTAATTTATTGTCCAGTTTGTTGTTCAAAGATGATGTGGAAGAATGCATTTGTGATTCCTGAAAACCACTTTTCAACTGATTGATCAGAAGCTTGACAAGTTTCAAGTGGGACATAGGTTTTTCACTGTTTTTGAATGGAAAACTTCAAGGAAACATGAAAAATGTGCACTTACATAAATTTGCCCTGTATAATCAACAGCAGTCTCTTTATCTCCCTTGAGAGGGGACATCTGAGTGGTTTGCTAGGTTTATGATGTCCCCTCTCAAAGGGGACATCCTGAGTGCAAAGGGTTAAAACATGCAGGCTAGCACCTGACACATGGTAACCATAGTAACTACATACATTATTTCCATTTACAAATTAGAAAATTGAGGCTTAGGCATAAAGTAACTTGCCTTGAACAGGTAGTACCTAGTGGAGTCAGGCTGAGAAGCATCTCTGCCTAATTCGGAGTACCTCTCAATCACTATACCCATCCAGTCCTATTCTTGTGTTTAGAAGAAGCCTGTGATGACTGACCATAATTGCCTTTATAGACACCATATGTGTTTATTTGGTAGCACTCTATTACCAAATGTCTTCTCTCTGGACATCTTAATAACCTTAGTGAAGTTGGTGAGCTTCTATAACTTGTCTCTCAGACCAGGGGCAAGGCATCTGGGAGAAGTCAGAATGGATGGCTTCAGGATCCACCCCCTGCTAAATCCCACTGATAGAAACATCGGCAGAAATAAACTTCTGAACATGTTAAATCTGAGATCTTGTGAGCTATCCAAGTGGAGATAATTCTGATTTGGGTGCTAAGTGTTGTGTTAATGGAAAGTACAGGGCACCAAGAAATGTCTGATTAGGGATAAACAAAACTGCCTGCCAGGCTTAGGACAGATTTGGAAGAAGCAGTGGGTCTAGGTGAATGAGTAGGAGTTGGCCGGGTAAAAAAGTCTGGGGAAGTTGAAGGGAGCATTCCAGACCAGGGGAATGGCGTGTATAAGGGAATGGTGATGTGATGATTGAGATCTCTTTCTTGGAAACGAGTACAGGATGGAAGTTGAGAATGGAATGGAGATCGGGGTCATACTATAAAGGAGGGACCCCTTTATAGATATCCTCTTATTAACTAAGATGGACCCTAAGGTTAAGGAAACAAAAGTTAAAGTGACCTATGAGTCAGGGATTCAGGGCCTGGCTAGCATGGCAAATTTCTTTTTTTTTTCTTTCTTTTTTTTTTTTTTTTGAGTTGGAGTCTCACTCTGTCGCCCAGACTGGAGTGCAGTGGCCTCTCCTGGCCACTGCAGCCCTGACCTGCTGGGCTCCGGCGATCCTTCCGCCTCAGCCTTCCGAGTAGATAGAATTACAGGCACGCGCTACCACGCCCGGCTGATTTTTTTAATTTATTGTAGAGATGAGGTCTCACCAAGTTGCCCAGGTGGGTCTCGAACCCGCGGGCTCAGGCAATCCACTCACCTTAGTCTCCCAAAGTGCGGGATTACAGGCTGAGCCACCGAGCCCGACTGACAAATTTCTGACTGCTATCAGACCCCTCTTTACTCTTATTTTCAACCTACTACAGAGGGCTGGCCTTGCAAACATTCTTTTCTGATAAGCAACTGCAGACTGTAAACCAGCTTTAGCCAGTTTACACAAACTATCTTTGTGTCCTATAGTTCATCATTTGACATAAAAAGCCAAATTCCACCTCATTTTAATGTTAAAATCCTGCCTCAAAGTGATCACAATATGTATGTTACATATATGTTTATTCAGTGCACATGCACTCAGCTCCTCTCATAAATATGTATATCTTTCCCCCTAAACCTGCTGAATATGTGTGACTCTATTATGTAATACAGACCCTGTGAGGCATAAAACCCAACTTGTCCCTTTTCTCCTCAAAGAGAGAACAACTTTGGTCCATGTCAGAGACTATCTCTTCCCGGTCTGCAAACTGATATCACCAATAAAGCCCTCCTTTTTACTATTTAGCTATGCTGGTGGTCTTTTGGACAACAAAAGGCTATGTCCTGGAGGTATCAGCAAGTCAACAGAACTTCTGAGCAGGAGAGAGAGGAGGTCAGTTCTGCACTTTAGATGGTGCACCAGGAGGCTAGGAAGAGGGTATGGTAGGCAGTCTCTGAGATGTCCCTAGTGACCTCACATCCCGGTATGCATACCCTGTTGTAATTTCCTCTCTGAGTATGGATTAGGCTTATTGACTGCATTCCAGTGAATACTGTAGAACATGGTAGAAGTGATGGGTTGTCATTTCTGATATTATGTAACAAAAGGACTGACTTCTGTCTTGGGAACCTTCTCTTGCTCTGTTGCTCACTTGCTCTTAGGGAAGACATCAGCCATCTTGTGAGTTTCCCTGTTGCTAGGCCTATGTGCCAAGGAACTGATGATTCTAATCAATGGTCAGCAAGGACCTGAGGCCATCTTCCTGCTGCGTGAGTGAGCTTGGAGGTAGATCTTCCCCCAAGCAAGCCTCTATATGACTGCAGCCCTTGATGGCAACCATGCAAGAAGACCCAGTTAAGCCACACTCAGATTCCTGACTGGCAGAAACTGAGATAATAGATGTTTGTGGCTTTAAGTTTCACCTAATGTTTAAGGTAATTGTTATACAATGATAGGTAATTAGTACAGAGGGATTAGAAGCAAAGAGAGAAGACAGGAAAATTAGGAGGAGATTGTTGTTGAGGCCATCTGCCTGGTAATGCGAACCTGAACTGTGCAGTGGCTGTGGGGGTGAAGAGCAGGGGATACATTTGAGATATGTCTGGAAAAAGAATAGAAAACATTTGGCAAAGGAGTTGGGTGTGGGAATGAGGGAGAAGGCAGAGGAGAGAGCAACACCAGTGTTTGGTATGTGGGGGATGGTATCTGCTAGAGTTGCCAGCATGCAGGTCACTGGGGATGAGTTTAAAAAGAACCTCTTTGAGATTTCTGGCAACAAGATAGATCAACAAAGCAGACAAATTTGAACAAAGGAAACAGCCACTGTCGTCTGAGGAAGAAATAATGCAAAGCAATGGAATTGAAGAAGAGTTGGAGGGAACTCTCTTCCCTGAGTTATATTTACTTGTCAAAATGTATGGTATACCACTCTCCTCTTCATCCAGTCATTCCTTCCGCAAATATTTGCTAAGCGCCTTCTCTGTGCCAGGCACTGGGGCCACAAAACTGAACAAAAAAAGTCTCTGCCTTCGTGGTGTTCATAACTTGGTTGCAGAAAGACAAACAATAAAATTTTAGCTTCTGGATGTCACTCTCTCCAGCATTGCTTAACTGTCTTAATCTTTAAGCATTTCAATATACACAGAAGTGATCCTTCCAACACTCTGTCCTCTCAGTTTCTTGACCTGTTTCAAAGACCTTTTCCTCTGCCCACCTCAGCTATCACTCCCATGGTCATACACTAGACCATGCCGTGAATCTGATTCTATAAGCAACACTTCCTGTATTTGCAGTTATTCTTTCTCATATTCTGACTCCACGAATCCTTCAACACCAGGAACTGCAATCTATTAATCCTAAATTTTGCACAGTCTCTCTCCTGGTTAATGTACTTTCTTCCAGCTATGTAAGTTAGCTTAGGCTAAGTGGTGCTACAGCAACAAACAATCTTAGAATTTCAGTAGCTTACATTTTAAACTTTAACACAATAAAGTTTTATTTCTTGTTCACACAAGAAGACCTTCTTGAGGGAGGAAAGAAACATTTATTTATTAAACCCCTCCTGTGAACCACTTTGTGTGCATAACTACCATGCACTGTACCTCAAAGATTGGGGAGGATTTGTTTTTTTGCTTGCCAGAGAGGAAAAGGCAAGGGAACTTGAGTTGGATTGGTGGGGAGAAGATGTACAAAGGTGTGCAGGTATAAATGGTTTTAGTGTGTGGGGCAACTATGATGAGGCGTGTTGCTGTGGCCTTCTAAGCATCTCTTGAATTCGGCTGCCTCTTGATATCCCTGCTGCCACTGCCAAGCTTATCATTCTTATCCCTCATTTGGATTATTCCACCTGCCCTTAACTCATCTTCCCAACTACAGTCTCAACTCCCCTCCAGTCCATTCATTAAGGGAAAGCCAGGGTGCTCTTCCTCAGATGAACTTTTGATTGTGTTATTTCCTGGCTTGAATACCTTCACAGCATGTCCACTGCTTTCAGAATGAGGCTAGGACTTTTTAGCCAGTCCTGCATGGCTCTGAGGGTCTAAATCTGGGCTGTCCATTATGTTAGCCACCAGCCTCCTGTGGCTATGGGGCACTTAAAGTGTGGTCAGTCCAAACAAATGTGTTGTAAGTGTAAAATGCACCCCATATTTCAAGGATGTGGTTCAAAAGAAAAGATTGTAAAAGGTCTTAATATTTTAAAAATATTGATTAATACTAAAATAATATTTTGTATATGTTGGGTCAAATAAAATAATTTATTAAAATTAATTTCACACATTTCTTTTTATTTTTAATGTGGCTTTTCACTTTTAATTTTCTAACAGCTCTGGGGCTGTTAGAAAATTTAAAATAATATATGTATCTCACATTGTACTTATTTAATTTGAGTCGGAGTCTCACTCTGTTGACCAGGCTAGAGTAAAGTGGCATGATCATGGCTTACCACAGTCTTCTGGGTTCAGACGATCCTTCCACCTCAGCCTCCCAAGTAGCTGGGACTAAAGGTGCATGCCACCATGCCTGGCTAATTTTTTAATTTTTTATAGAGATGAGGTCTCGCCATGTTGCCCAGGCTGGTCTTGAACTCCTAGGCTCTGGCAGTCCTCTTGCCTTGGCCTCCCAAAGTGCTGGGATTACATGCGTGAGCCGCTGCTACCAGCTCATACTGCATTTATATTGGACCTCAGTGACTAAACCTACATTCCCCAATTCATCTCTCTCCATTCCTTCAATTTTAGTTAATGAGAAATTCTTTTCTTTTTATTTCCTTTTTTTTTTCAGTTGAAGTCTCACTCTGTTGCCCAGGCTGGAGTGCAGTGACATGTTCACGGTCACCGCAACCTCAACCTGCTGGGCTCTGGCGATCCTTCTGCCTCAGCCTTCCAAGTAGCTGGAGCTACAGGTGCGGGCTACCACACCCGGCTTATTTTTTGATTTATTGTAGAGATGTGGTCTCACCAAATTGCCCAGGCTGGTCTTGAACCTCTGACCTCAGGCAATCCTCTCGCCTTGGCCTCCCAAATTGCTGGGATTACAGGTTTGAGCCACCACGCCCGGCCGAGAAGTTATTTTCATGGAAAGGAACAGAAACTGATGTTGAGTGGAAATGAAAATTGACTGTCAGGGCCCTCTGAATCAAAGGAACTGTTGATCAGTCAGTTGGGAAGGAGCAGGTCAGCTCCGGGGCCTCCGCAGCAGAGCTTCACAGACGTGAATGTGACTGAGCTCCATTTCTGGGTCTGACATTCCACATCTCGGATTCCTGGGGAGAGAGACTCTGATTGCCTCAGCTTACATCAGGTGTATGTACTCTGGATCAATCCACTATGGCTGTAGGAAGAAGGACCCACTGTGAGCTGCCTACTGTTTATTTCCCCATCCCTGCCCTCCAGTCACTGTTCCCTAAATAGCAGCGTGAGCGCAGCAAACCTTTTTTTGCCAAGGGCCACATAGTCTTTTTTTTTGCTTTGTAATACATAGGGTTTCTGTTGCAACGACTCCACTCTGCTATGCAGACCAAAAGCAGCCAGAGACAACACATAAATGACTGGACATGGCTATGTTTCAATAAAACTTTAGTTACAAAATCAGGAGGTGGGTCATTCCTGTTTCCTCTGCCTGGACTATCCTTTCACTCACTCCTTCCCTCCAGCAAGCTCCTGACTATCCTCCAGGTCTTCGTTTGAATGCCCTTTCGTGGAGGCTGTCCCTAACCCTCCTCTCCTGACTGGTTAGTTGTCCATTCTCCCTGAATCCCCTGTACTCCATCCAAGCACTTCTCATACTCTGATGTCACTGTTCTGTTCTAACTGCTAGCTTATTAGTTCTGAATCTCATTTGTTATAAACTCAGCACTGAGGCAACCCCCTCGGGTCCCCTCCCACTGTGGGAATTTTCTGTCCTCTGAATAAGTCCTGCTTAAAAAATAAAAATAAAAATAAACTCGGCACTGGCATGCCTCGCACATGATACATAGTTGAGCATCATTGCATGAGTGGAAGAAATCATGAACCCTGTTACTGGCAGACAATCAGATCTGATGACACCCTGAAATTTTGGGCAGAGGTGAGAATTCTGGGATTTCTTTTTCTTTTTCTTTTTTTTTTTTTTTGAGACAGAGACTCACTCTATTACCCAGGCTGGAGTGCAGTGGTGCAACCATAGCTCACTGTAGCCTCAAACTCTTGGGCTCAAGTGATCCTCCCACCTCAGCCTCCAGAGTAGCTGAGACTACAGGCGTGCGCCACCATACCCAACTAATCTTTTTTTATTTTTGTGGAGATAGGGTTTTGCTATGTTTTCCAGGCTGGTCTCAAACTCCTGGCCTCAAGCAGTCCTCCTGCCTAATCCTCCAAAAATCTTGAAATTACAAACTATAATCCACTCTGCCTGGCCTGGACTTTTAAAAAATTAACTGCATGAGAATCATTTTATAAAACTCCATTATCTTAGAAAAGCATGGATGATGTGAATGTTTTAAGATATGAGCAGCGAGGCCAGGCTCGGTGGCTCAGCTTGTTATCCCAGCACTTTGGGGGGCCAAGGTGAGTGGATTGCCTGAGCCTGAAGGTTCGAGACCCGCCTGGGCAACTTGGCAAGACCTCTTCTCTACAATAAAACAACAACAAAAAAATTAGCCGGGTGTGGTAGCATGTGTCTGTAGTTCCGGCTACTTGGAAGGCTGAGGTGGAAGGATCACTGAAGCCCAGCAGGAGCATGCCAGTGCACTCCAGTCTGGGCGACAGAGTGAGACTCCAACTCAAAAAAAAAAAAAAAAGATATGAGATGTGGAAAATTCTAAGGACTGCAAGCCCTGGCTAATGTAATAAGCCACACCCCAGCTGGGGTGAAACCAGGAGTGCTCTTATCCAGTCCCTGGAGGAGACGTTCTGTTCCTTGGTAAGTTTTCCTGAGAAGGCTCCACCAGGCCCAGGGGGTCCCAAGGAGGCAGGGGGGAGGCAACATGTGGCTATGAGCAGGCAACCTTGGTCCACAGTCACTCTGGGCCACAGTTACAGGGCAGCAGAATGGACCTTCTTTGATCGAGAGGCTGTGAGTAATATTCAGCAGAATCTGGACAAGGGCAAGGGAGGCTATGAGGCCATGCATGTTGACTGTGGCCTCTGTGTGGCTTTATCTGAGCACATCATCCCTTTTGCCTCAAGAGAGTAAGTAAGGAGAGCTTCTTCCCTTAATGTCACACCTTTGGGCAATACAAACATGATAGGGCTTTTCCAGAGCGTTTTGAAGAAGAAGACCAAGAGTAAAAGAAAAATGGATCCTGCCTGTCACTGTGGTTCTTGAGTGGCTTACCTGGGCCCCTATGGGGATGGCGGACTGGGGCAGGTGACCTGGGACCGCCGGCGACACGTCTTCCATATGATGCAGCTGACGACCAGCAGTGTGGATGAGGAGAGCAGGGCCGGGATGGTAATCACTGCAGCTTGTAAGCCACCCACGTCTGACCAAAAGGACAGGGGTGTCAGTGAGATAGTCAAGGACTTCCATCACTGGATAAAGGCTTGGACACTTGTTTATGCATGCCATATACATTGGTGAGTTTATATAAAAATGGTTTTGTAGTTCTTTCTTTCTTCCCGCTGGCCTTTCTGCCTGTGCCTTGCTTTTCTCTTTTGTCTCAGCAGTTAACCACAAGGCCAGGATGTGAACACCAGCTAGTGTCAGCAGGGCACCAGTAATGATAATGGTTCCTGAAAGGAGGTGACCAACCTGGGTTTTGTCCTATATGTGCAACTGCAGCATGTCTTCCCGAGAAATGCAGATAGGGTTTGGAGTTGACGTGGTAAGGAATGAAAAAAATGACTGGAGGTGGCACTTTTTTGTCCATTTCTTTGTTTGGAGTCAGCTTGATCATCTCTTTGGTTGAGGCCATCTCCCTTTTGCTCGTGCAGAAGACCCAATAAAGTCTTGCCTGTTTGCTTTTGACTTTGGCTCAGTTGCAATTCTACCATTTTGTGCTGAAAGAACCGTTAGGGAAGGGGTCGTGGACTGTGCCCCCAGGGCAGACTGTGCCCCTGCCCATGGCTCCCTTGGCCCACACAACACTGGGCTCCCACATCATGAAGGAGGCCTGGTGCGGAGTGAGATGAGCCTGAGAGGTGAAGATTGACCTTGGGGAAGTGGTCAATTTCTCTTTCACATGGTTTTTGGAACTTAGAGTGCTGGGTACATGGTTGTGGACCAAAAGGGAGAAATGTGACATGTCTTATCTTATTCAAATGCCCACACTACCTCTGCTATCACCTCATACCAGCAGAGGAAGCTGCAATGCAGAGGCTGGCTTCTCTGAGGTTAAAAAACTTATAAGGGGTAGAGGCAGTATTTGAACCCAGGTCTGCATGCTGCCAGGCCTTTCTGCTATCCATGTGCTTCCCCACCAGCATGTCCTGAACACTTACCATGAGTCATGCATGTGGTCTAGGCCAGTAAGACAACACCTGATACCTCTATAAATTCTAGCTGCCATTAGGTATTACTGGTATTTGGACTCATTTGGTCCTCACAGCAAGGCTGAGTTCCTGTGGCCCCTCTTACTCTCCTATCCCAGCCCTTGATGTGTGTGCTATGATTGCCTGGTCACCACCAACCTTCTGATAGAGATCTGGGATGCATGTATTGTTGCTTATCTAAGTCTCTAGCAAGCAGTAGGTGCTCAGAAGGGATTTGCTGGGTAAGTGATTGAATGAGAGTGTGAAGAGCACAGTGGGACTGTCTTAGATGAGAGTGAAAAAGTGGGAGTTCCCTAATCCAGCCCTCCCTCACCCCACAAGTAGTGTCATTTTTTCTTTCTTTGGTACTTGTCCAAAGTCAACACTTCTCTGGACTGAGCTGGGGGAAGGTGGACCCGAGCTGGGCAGAACAAAAGTGACTCTTTCCAATCTAAGCACACCATCCCTGTTCAGTCTGGGCATTTAATTCCAGTCCAGAGGCTGTTCACCAGCATCCCTCTTTGAAAACTAGCCCATGCTGGGCATGGGGGAATGTGGGTGGATTGGGACGCACAAAGCCTGGATTCACCCAGCTCTGCCATGAACTTGCTGTGTGACCTTGAGGAAGTTATCTCCCCTTTCTGGCCTCAGATTCCTCACCTGTAGCAAGGGTAGGATTATCCCTACATGCATCACAAAGTAGCATGGGTATTGGAGGATAATAAGGAGCATGGGTTTGGGAGTCACACAGCCCAGGGTTCAAATCTGAGTTCTACTACTTAAACTGAAAATCATCTTAATGTTCTGGACTTTGTGTTCTCATGTGTCAAATGAGGATAAAAATGGTATCTCCTCTTAGGCTCGTTGTGAAGATTAAATGAGATGCCTGCCAATAATAATTGTTATGTTAATGATGTCTCAAGCAAGACCTGGTGCATAGTTGGATTCAACAAATCATAAGGTATGCAGGGACTTTGAGAGAAAAGAGAGCATTTGAAAACACGGGCTCCAACTGGACTTCCAGAACTCAGAAGGTGCCTTAGGAACCACATGGTCCGTAGTTCCCTTACTATAACTGTTGAGGAGACTGAGATCCCCAGAAAGAAGAGAGATCTTGCCCAGGATCACACTTAATTCCACACTATTAGGCTAGTTAATCCCTTGGGAGAGTCCAGGCTTGGACTGGGAAGTTGGGTATTTGCTTTTGGGAACCAGAAAACTTTCCTTCTTTCTTTCTTTCTTTTTTTTTTTTTTTTGAGTCAGAGTCTCACTCTGTTCCCCAGGCTGGAGTGCAGTGGCTCTCTCATGGCCACCACAGCCTCAACCTGCTGGGCTCAGGTGATCCTTCACCTCAGTCTTCCAAGTAGCTGGAACCACAGGTGCGTGCCACCACACCTAGCTAATTTTTAAATTTATTGTAGAGACGAGGTCTCGCCATGTTGCCCAGGCTGGTCTCAAACCTGTGGGCTCAGGTAATAGGTAATCCTCTCATCTCTGCCTCTGAAAGTGCTGGGATTATAGGTGGAAACCATTGTGCCCAGCAGGAAATGGAAAACTTTCAAGTGGCTAGCCTGGTACCTACCTTTTCCCTGTCCCTTTCTTCATCCCGTTAATCTGAGAAAAAGCTGGCCAAGGTACAAGGGCAAGTGGCACTGCCCCCTGCCCAGCCTGAGGCCAGAGGCCCTCTCTTGTCTCACAGTCAGGACCACCCAAGCCTCCACCCTCTACCTCCCCACTCTGGGTCTTGGGTTGGCAGCAGGATTGAGGAACCCAGGGTCCAGGGAAGGGGCAAAGGAAAGGGGCGAACATCTACTTACAGTTGCACACACCCAAGTGGGCTGCACTGGAGCAGTTGCAGGGAGGCTGCATTCTCACCAGGGAGGTATTGGGGTTTCAGTTCAGGAGGAGTGGAGACAGCAGGTGCTCAAGGCCTTTCCAAGGTATCTTATTCCTGAAAGGGGGCAGGCAGAGGTACACCCTGGAGCAACAGGGTCTGGCCACCTGCTGCAGTAGGCCCCCCCCTTTGGAATGGGGGTCAGGAAAAGTAGGCTTCTAGAGGGACCCTGAGCTCAAACATCATAGCCAACCAATGCTGTAGAAGTTTATCTAACAACATGGAAAAATGCTCACAATCGTTTCAGTGGGAATAAAACAAGCTATGAAATAATAGGTAGGGTGTTTCAATTTTTGTAAAATGTATTTGCTTAGAAAAAAGATTGCAAACCTTATTGCCAAAATGTCAGTAGTGGTTATCTCTAGATAGTGGCTGTTGAGTGATTTTTGCTTTGTGTATCTTGACTGTATTTTCCAAATTTCTTACAAGGAGCATGTTATAGGAAAAAATTACTTAGGAAAGCAACATATTTTAAATGAGCAAACCTTTTTTTTTTTTTTTGAGTTGGAGTCTCACTCTGTCGCCCAGACTGGAGTGCAGTGGCCGCTCCCGGCCACCGCAGCCTCGACCTGCTGGGCTCCGGCGATCCTTCCGCCTCAGCCTTCCAAGTAGCTGGAATTACAGGC
>CAUYQG010056654.1:0-13558 GCA_963574415.1 Tarsius wallacei | reverse complement strand
CATGAGCTTACAAGGGGGCACCCCCAAATATCTGGAATTATCTTTTTTTTTTTTTGAGTTGGAGTCTCACTCTGTCACCCAGACTGGAGTGCAGTGGCTGCTCCCGGCCACCGCAGCCTCGACCTGCTGGGCTCCGGGGATCCTTCCGCCTCAGCCTTCCAAGTAGCTGGAACCACAGGCGTGCGCTACCATACCCGGCTAATCTTTTTGACTTATTGTAGAGAAGAGGTCTCGCCAAGTTGCCCAGGTGGGCCTCGAACCCGCGGGCTCAGGCAATTCACTCACCTCGGCCTCCCAAAGCGCGGGTTACAGGCTGAGCCACCGAGCCTGGCCTGGAATTATCTTTGGAAGGGTGGGCCCCTTGTAGCACAGGCTTCCCAGATAGGTAAGTGTTCTAGGAAACCATCGGCATTAGTGTACCAGTTAGCATTGTTTTAAGGGGCTGCGTTTGGCTTCTGTGAATTTTTGGGGGAAGTTCTTTCAATGCATTTGCTCATTTCATGATAGGTGATTTGCATGAACAACCTGCCCACATCACACAGAATGTTCAGCAGTTTTTGACCAAAAATAGCATGACCCCCGTGGCCCACCCTCCCTATTCACCTGATCTCCCTGCAAATGACAGTTTTTTTGTTTCCTTGGATGAAAAAAGTCCTCAAAAGGAAATGTTTTGCTGATATAGAAGAGGTGAAACAAAAAATGGCAGAAATGCTAAAAGGCATCAAAATTGATGAATTCAAAAACTGTTTTGAGTAGTGGAAAAAGTGTCTTGTTAGGTGTATTACATCAAATGGAGAGTACTTAGAAGGAGACTGAAGTTTGAACATGTAAGAATAAATACACAATTTTTAATAAATAAATTATGTTTTTTTGGCCCCCCCTTATATATATATTTTCCAGAGGAAATACCTCTTATTTTCATCAGTTTTAAAAGGGTCTATAAACTTGAAAAAATTTAGAAGAATGCTCTAGAATCCCCCAATGGTGGAATTCCATTCTGTAGCAGCCATGAGGAGGAGGATTGAAAATCTCTTTTTTTGGGAGGGGGGTGGGGTTTAGATTCTGTCTTTACTCCTTGAGTGACTATGTGACCCTGGGCAAGTTACTTATCTTCTCTAAACCTTAGTTTCTTTGGCTATAAAATGGGATGATAACATCACCTACTTCACAGAATCATTGTGAGATTAAATGAGTTAGTGCCTGGGGCCTGGGAGGTGCTGGATTTGTAGGCATTCAAGAAATGTCAGTTGTGTTCATGTTATTGCTGTTGTTTTCATGGTCTTTATTATCATTGATTGAGTCTTGAGTCTACTCTCCTTGCAAATCTCTGCCTCCTTTATCCCCTAGATTATTGTCCTATCCTTTGGTCTAGGGACAGATAGAATAACTCCTGTCTTTTGCATTGAAATGCCCATGGTGATCCTGTATTGATAAGATTCTTTAGTAGATAGTAATGTTAAGATCTCTTCCTACTTTCTTTCTTTTTTTTGAGCTGGAGTCTCACTCTGTCACCCAGGCTGGAGTGCAATGGCAGGCTCATGGCCACCCCAGCATCGACCTACTGGGCTCAGGCAATCCTTCCGCCTCAGCCTTTCAAGTAGCTGGAGTTACAGGCACGTGCTATCACGCCCGGCTTTTTATTTTGATTTATTGTAGAGTCTCGGTCTCACCAAGTTGCCCAGGCTGGTTTCGAACCCCTGAGCTCAGTAATCCTCCTGTCTTGGCCTTCCAAAGTGCTGGGATTATAGGCTTGAGCCACCGACCCCAGCCTCTTCTTGCTTTCTTACTACTAATCATTGATGCTCTGTATTTTTCATTAATGTGCTCTGCATAAATAATATTTTGCATAATTTTGCATTTTCTGCATAATTCTATTTTGCTGCATAACAATGCATCAGTTCATGTCTCCCGTTTCTGTGCCCTGGAATGAAAGAAAGTCATCTGAAATGCTGGCAATCTCACAAGTGTTTGCTCATTAACATTACATCTTTGAAACCTCCCCAGAGGTATGCTAATAGGCAACAAGCAAAACAACAATAAAGAAAATCAAGGGAGAAAAAAATATACACTACTGCAAAACAGATTTGTAGCTTTCAGTGCTTACTAGTTACTCTGCTGCTAAGCCTTCGAGCTGTTAATTGTATGTAATTACGAAGTGCTGAACTATGAATTGTCCTTACTGGAAGCTGGGAACACAGAATGAGGCTGTATTCAAATGATGCATTGATCTGTGAAGAGTGATGTGCTGTTTACAATCTCAATGAGTTGTTTCCCCCATAGTTTTATGATTCTTCAGATAATATTTTTAGTTGTGGAGAAACTTCAAGAAAAATGATGCATAGTAGAGCATCTTCCACATCAGGAATTTAGGGAATTGAATAAAAAGGATATCTGTTTTCATTAGCTTCTATCTCAGGATGGAGGATTTTCATTTTGATAATTTGGATTTAAATCTTACCACGAATATTTCATGCAAACACATTTTAAAGCAAATGAAGAGACTGCTTGGGAGCTGTAAGAAGAACATGGAGAGAACTAACAGCTCTAAACGTGAAAGGCTGTGAGGTCTTAGAGGAGGAGAGGACATTTTGAATTTCCCTTTAAACAGATCTTAAATAGTTTTCGTAATATGGAGGTTTTGAAAACTGCCATGATGGTTTTTTTGAACCATAGGTAAGCTTGAAGGTAATTTAGAGTCTGGAAAAATGATAACTGCCATCAGCTGTTGTACCCGAATCTTGAATCCGAGAGGCCACCAAAGAGCCAGCTCCGATGCAAATCACACGAGGGTCTTTATTCAGGCTGGAGTCTGGGCTCACGTCTGTAGCCGGCGCAGCAGTACAAGAACTAGAGCCCCGACCTAGTACAGCAAGCAGTTTATATTCACAGTCAAAAGTGAGGGTCTGGGTGTAACCACGTTACCCCAGGCTTGAAACATTACCCAATCAGAGGAGGGCATGACGTAGGAGCCGAAGTCCGCGGACCTTGCATAATTAGTCCTCAATTAGGTTCGCAGTGATGTCAGAGTACAGGGGTGCTTGAGATTGGTTGGTTTGTGTTAGGTTTGCGTGGGCGCGGGCTTTGGCTGACCATGACTGACCACTAATGGCTAAACGGGCAGGGTGGAACTGGTTAAGCCATCTGGAATGTTAGATTGCACAGTCACCGTGACTGTGCATAAGTTGGGCTCTAGGTTCGAAACATGTTTACCAGAAGCTAAGGTTTACATAGTCAGTGTGACTGTGCATAAGCTAGCCTTGGCATACAAGCAGGTTTGGAACAATACAAAGCCCGCTTGTGTTGTGGCTTGCCCGCTACAATTTAAACAAAGGAAAATCTGGTAAGAGCTTATTGCTTAACATTCACACACTGCTAGCAGGGGTTACAGAAGCAAAAGAAGCTGGTTAATCTATATGGGGTAAACAAAAACTTAACAGAGTTTTAAGTATAAACACTGCAAACATTCTGTTAACTTACAGCCACTGCAAAACACATGGTATATACTTTGGAATTCATAAGACAGCAGACATTTTCTCACAGCCACCATAACTTTTGAGGCTCTCATTTCTTCTGAGCCTCTCACAGCTTAGCTGTTGTTTATTGTGCTTTATAATCCTGGGAAAAGTATTCTTTAGACTGACTCAGAACATTTCCAATTAAAAAGATGACTGTGGGGGGGGGGGTCTCTAGAAGACTTTGGGCTTTTACTTATTTATTTTTACTTTTTTGAGTTGGAGTCTCACTCTGTCGCCCAGGCCGGAGTGCAGTGGCACGCTCAGAGTCACCCCAGCGTCCACCTGCTGGGCCCCGGCGATCCTCCTGCCTCAGACTTCCAAGTAGCTGGAACTACAGACGCACGCCACCACGCCTGGCTAATTTTTGTGATTTATTGTAGAGACAAGCTCTTACCAAGTTGCCCAGGCTGGTCTCCAACCCCCAGACTCAGACAATTCTCTCACCTTGGTCTCCAGAAGTGCTGGGATTATAGGCATGAGCCACTGCGCCCGGCCTATTTTTTTTTTTTAAACCAGTGCTGAGTTACTGGGTTGTAAAGTCTGAAGCTCTACCACTTATTTATTTATTTATTTTAATATTTTATTTTAAAAATGTGGGGTGCAATTCAGGATTAGGTGTACAAGTGGACATTTTACAGGTAAAGTTGGGGCTTCCGTTTGGTCCCCACTGTGCCTGGTTTGAGATCAGGCATTCTTACTGATGCTACGTGTCCCCTCCCACCCTCTATCACTAAGACACTGGTCAAGCTTCAGTTGTCTTAGTCTGTAAAAGGAATATAGTAATAGGTTTTCTTCCTATCTCATGGAAATATTCAGAGGATCAAATGTGATGTTGCCTGCTCAAGTGGTTTGTAGACTGTGGTGTTCCAAAATTATTAACTGTTATTATGGACCTATTTCCCCTCCTCTTCAGCTGTCTATGTTTTTATTCCACTGATGTAACAGCTGTCATTTTTTTGGGTGCCAGAAATTGTGTGAGACACCTACCATATGTAGTCTTCATTGATTCTTGAAATGATTCTGTGAGACAGGTGCCATAATTTCCTTCTTTACAAATAAGGAAATTGAGGCCTAGCAAGTCACTTGTTAAAGTCATACAACTGGAAGAGAGAGTGGGATAGGGAGAGAGGGTGGCAAGTTGCTCTGACTATATGTGTTGATGAGTATAAAATTAAGTAATTCAAGATCTAAGTTGGTGGAACTTGAAATTATTTCGAGCCTTAAAGAAATGTGAAGATGAGGCCTGAGTCATGTGACAGCAGCTGTAATCCAGGCAGTCATAACTTGGCGGCTGTTACCTTTTTTTCTTTGATTCTAGCCATCTTCCTTACCTACACTGTTTTGTAAAATGTAGATGACTTGAAGGCTAAGGAAGACCCTTTCCTTCTTAACTGTTGATCTTTATTATAGATCAACTTTCTTCTTACCTTTTTCACAAAAAGACTTCATGGCTCTTACATTGTCTTAGGATGAAATGTTAAGTATACTCTTCTAAAATGGAAAGGAAATAAAACAAGTTGCATGGAAAAGAAAACAAACTGTAACTAATTTAATTGCTGCAACTGATAAACAAGCCTTGTATAGAAATGTTATGATTTTTTTTTCTTTTTTTTTAGAGCTGGAGAGGGTCTTGCACTGTTGCCCAGACTGGAGTGCTGCGGCAAGATCACAGCTCACTGCAACCTTGACCTCCTTAAGCTCAAGCAATCCTCCTACCTCTGCCCCTTAAGTATCTGGGACCATGCCTGGCTAATTTTTTAAGTTTTCTGTAGAGACAAGGTCTCACTTTGGTGCTCAGGCTGGTCCTGAACTCCTGGGCTCAAGCTCCAGCCTCAGTATCTGAAAGTGCTAGGATTATAGCCTGAAATGTTGTAATCCTATTAAACTTTGCTTTCTGCCTATACAAGCCAGAAATTTAACTTCTAACTTCAGAGCACTACCCCCATTTCTCTGGAGTCTGTGTCTCCTGGATGGTCATTTCCAGCTTTTTGTTTGAATAAACACTTTAAAACTGGATTCTGAAACTTTCAGTCATTTCAGGTTAACATGATTTTAATACATTACTGGGAGCTGCATGCTTAATAGACATAACAATGCTTCAAATCTGTCACAGTTCTGATGAAAGATTTCTACTTTGGGTGTAATTATTCTTTGTAAAACATTACATACCTTGTGCTTTGGCAAACAAGATATATGCTAGCACTGTGGTTCTCAGATAATTACTTGAGAAGCTTGTGAAATAGATTCTAGGGCCCAATCATCCAAGATTCTGTGTAAGGAGGTCTGAGAAGGGATCTTAAAATCTCTGTTTTGAATAAATTTTCACTGGTTTTCTCCCAGGAACTTTTTCAGGGTATGCAATTATTGGGAAACATGGAGAGTCTGACTGTGTGATGGTTTTGGGAGAAACATTTATTCCTTTTGAGAAAAAAAAAAGAAATCCTAAGCCCCTCAACCAACTGTACGAACCTCCTCTTGGTCAAGGGGATCCCCAGGATACCTTGGAAACTGAGCTCCTGGCCATGATGTGATGGGAGGTTGGACACACCTTGTTATACCCTCTCCCTCACTAACCCACATTAGGCTTTCTTTCCACATTAGGCTTTCTTTCCTCAGGGCTAAACGAAAACCAGCCCTTTCAAAAGACTCTCTGCACAACTGATTTCAACTGACTCCCTGGTGCTGCTCCTCCCTTGTGTGGTGTGGTATGGACAAAACAACAGTTCTTCCTGATGAGAAACCATCCTTCACAGAGTGGCTCTGGCCAGTCTACAGAGAAGTGGGCAGTGAGGGTTTTTGTGTGCTTTGCTTCACCTTTTGCTGTCTGAGGGCGGAAAACTTCACCCCTGGATCATGCTAAGGCTGCCATTTTTTGAACATCGGTCCTGTTGAGAGGCATGAAGCTCAATTGCACGTGCGTATGTTTCTCCTTTCATAAGATTGTAATTAATGACTCCTCCTCTAGCTTGTTAAATATGTGTATTCAGTCTCCCTGCTCAGTGTAAAGTTCTGTTCCCTTTTCCTCTCTCTTGAAGTATCTGTTTCTGGCTTTTGGCCGGAAGCTTCCCAGTCTGTCAGAATGGTCACCCTGCAGGCTGCAACCTTTTATGAGAAATAAAGTGCTTCTTTCCAAATTTATGAACTTTGTCATTCTTCAGATGGCACGTTGCGAAAAGCTTTTTGCTATTTATGGTTTTTTTTTCAGTTAAGTAGCAGATGATGAGCCTTCCTACGACAGTATAGGCTGATTCAGGAGTGGCTAATGCTAAAAGGCATTAGAGACAGAAAAAACAAAAACAAAACAAAATGAAAAAACAAAAACAAAACAAAACAAAAAACCAAAAAACCAACCTAGCATAGGTTTGGAAAAAAACCTATGCTAGGTTTTTTTTTTTTTCTATCTGTCAGCTTTGCAGGAAAGTAAGTGATAATTGCCATAAAACAAAAGTTGAGTAATGAAAAATTAGAACCTGTTTGAATTTTTGAGCCTTAAAGATGCATTCACATATTTTTCCAGATGTTTTAAGAATCATTAACCAGGATGAATGATAAAGGGCATTATTAGGGGAATTGTTGAAACTTTTCCTTTTATTGGCAAAGGATAGCAACAGAGACTTCAAAAGCAAATAAATAGATTTGGAAGCACCTTCAATCCCAGTAATAACCAAAGAAGTAGAAATCAAAGCAATAATATATTATTTTTTAACCTAATAAATTGGCAAATATTTTGAAAAATAACAAAATTGTAGGTGACATGTTGTAGGCATCATTTTAAATACTTTACTTATACTAATTTAATCTGCACAATGACCTTATTAGGTATAAACTATTATCTCCATTTTGTAGGTAAGGAAACTGAGGGACATAGGTGTCATAGAACCTCTCATGTACTGCTGGTGGGACTAAAAATCAGTATTATCTTTTCACTGGAGTTTGACAATATGTTTCGACAGCCTTGAAAATATTTCCCTGCTTTGACTCTGTAATTCCACTTCTGGGAATTTATTCTGTGAAAACAATTAGAGCATCATACAAAAATCTATAAGGATGTTCTGGTAGCTTTATATAGCATAGAATACTAAAATTAGAAATAACCTAAGCATTCAACAATATAGGGAGATTACTGGAGAACTGATGACTTACTTCTAGGGTGGAACATAAACAGCCCTTAAAAATCATGATTCTAAAAATTATTCAAATCCATGAGAATATGTTCACAGAACATTAAGATAAAAAAGGACTCAAAACCACACATATAGAATTACTCTGATATTATAAAATGTTAATATAAAACATATGCAGGGCTGTCATTCTAAGACCTTTGTAGGCCATTAGCACTTTTTTTGGCATCACATCAAATGTACATAAAACCATCATCTTCTCCATTTTTTACTGACATTTATCACGACTCAGTTTTTTCAAGTTAAGGAACTATGGCATCAAGTTAAGGACACAGGGCTGGATCTGCTAGTGAGTTATTCTTTTTTTTTTTTTGAGTTGGAGTCTCACTGTCGCCCAGACTGGAGTGCAGTGGCCACTTCCGGCCACCGCAGCCTCAACCTGCTGGGCTCCGGCGATCCTTCCGCCTCAGCCTTCCAAGTAGCCAGGAACTACAGGCGTGCGCTACCACGCCCGGCTGATTTTTTTGATTTATTGTAGAGATGAGGTCTTGCCAAGTTGCCCAGGCGGGTCTCGAACCCGCGGGCTCAGGCAATCCACTCGCCTCAGCCTCCCAAAGTGTGGGATTACAGGCTGAGCCACCGAGCCCGGCTTAGTGAGTTATTCTAAGCCTCTCTTGCCTACCCCTACTCTTCTGCTGGTGGGCCTGAGATGAGGACGGGGTGTTCTTCTTGTTTAAATGACCTGGCTGGGAGGGGTTAGAGGCACAGGAACAAGGTGCTGCCTTCCTGGAGCCATGGCAGAAGGTTTGTGCTTGCCCACCTTGGCTTTGGATTGGCTTGTTGAGTAAGTGTGAGTAAAATGCAGACTTATATGGTGCCGGGCTTGTGCCTGTCGTGGCTGCCACCTTTAACATTAGCTTTGTGATCCCAGAATCGTGAAACTTATAAAGCTGACTTGGCTCAAAGAACAATAGAGAAACAGAGGACTGGAGAGGGCGGTGATGGGTCCAAGATCACAGCCTGGCAGACCTGGGGCTAGATCAGCTTCTTGATTCTTAGACTAAGATATTTTGCATGTCATCAAATGGCCTTCTTCACCCTCAGCTGAGAGGAAGGAACTCAGTACCCTTTGCTGGGAAAAGCACCACTATCTATCCAGGGAGACTGCTTAAGGCACTGTTCTCCTGTTTGAAAGAGTGATATATGTGCTTTTTGGAAGTGGAAGACAGGAGAGTATTCTATCAGTGGTTTGTGTTCAAAAGGAGACAGTGATTGGAGTTATTTAGAGGTATATTTTGTGAGTTTCGTGATATTATAGAGGTGATATAGACAGAAAATGACTATTTTGGTGTCTTAAAGACCTGGCCTTGTCCTTTCTGCCATATTGGAGCTTGTGGAAACCTGCTGGGAATAGGACTTCTAAAAGGTAAGTGTGTCTGGAAGGCTGTGATCCAAGGTCATTTTTGCTGGCTATAAGTGGAGTCTCCAGAACCAAAGGGATTTTCTTAATATTGAAGGCATTTATGCCCAAGATGAAATTGAATTCTATTTGGGCAAGAGATGTGCTTATGTATACAAAGCAAAGAACAGCACAGTGACTTCTGGCAGCAAACCAAGCCAAACTAGAGTAATCTGAGGAAAGGTAACTTTGGCCCATGGAAACATGCCATGTTTGTGCCAATTTCAGAAGCAAACATTGGACACAGAATTTGCGCGATGCTGGAACCCTCATGGATTTAAACTCATGGAACGTAAATAAATAAAAGTAGATTTGTGTTCTTGTTTTTTTTTTTAAAAAAAGACCTGACCTTTAGTACCAGTTTCTGCCTTTCCTGACAATGTGGACTTGGGCCAATTATTTTCTCTCTTTCTGAAGGCATGTTTTCTCTTTGTGAAGATATACTTGATAATACTTATATTATAGAGTTTTGAGTTTGTTAATGAAACAACAACCACTTGTATAGTGCTTTGTACTAGGCACTATTTTATACTTTAAAAAAATCATTTTGAAGATTTTGGGTACAAGTCAGGATTGGGTACATACGTCGATTACATCCAGGTGAAGTTTGGGCCTGCCATTGGTCCTCACTTCCCCTGGATTAGGATCAAGCACTCTTATTGATGTTATGTGCCTCACTGGGCACGGTTTTAAACACTTTGCTTGTATTGACTAGTTTAATCTGCACAATGGCCTTATTTGGTACATACCATTCTTATTCCCATTTTACAGATGAGAAAACTGAGGCACATTGAAGTTAATTGTCCTGGGTCAAATCTCTAGAAACTGGTAGCACTCGGATTTCAATCCAGGTAGCCCGGCCTGGGTTTATACTTTAATTCTGACATGATCAAATAAAATTAAATGGATAACGCAGAGCATTGAGTACCTACATTCTCAGCGAGGGTGATATTGCCCTCAATGGAGTGAAAACTGGTTCTTGAGGGGCAAAAAAGCTTTGGACTTTTAATGTATAAAGCACAGATATTCATACAGCCCATACACAGATAAACAGCATACTTGTAGTATTAAAAATTAATGGGGCAGCGGGGCTCGGTGGCTCAGCCTGTAATCCTGTGCTTTGGGAGGCTGAGGTGAGTGGATTGCCTGAGCCCGCGGGTTTGAGACCCGCCTGGGCAACTTGGCGAGACCTCATCTCTACGATAAATCAAAAATGAGCCAGGCATGGTAGCGTGCCTGTAGTTCCAGCTACTTGGAAGGCTGAGGCGGAAGGATCGGTGGAGCACAGCAGGTTGAGGCTGCGGTGGCCAGGAGTGTGCCACTGCACTCCAGTCTGGACAACAGAGTGAGACTTCAACTCAAAAAACAAAAACAAACAAGCAAGCAAAATTAATGGGAGAGTGATTAGGAGAAAATGTCTAAAAAGGGTCTGAAGAAGGCTAATAATGAAAGCAAGATAGCCAGGTGCAGTGGCTCACGCTTGTCATCCCAGCACTTTGGGAGGCAAAGACCAGAGGATTGCCTGAGCCCATGAGTTTAAGACCAGCCTGGGCAACTGGACGAGACCTTGTTTCTACAACAAATCAAAAAATGAGCTGGGCATGGTGGTGTACGCCTATAGTTCCAGCTACTTGGAAGGCTGAGGCGAGAGGATTGACTGAGCCCAGCAGGTCGAGGCTGAGGTGGCCGTGAGCTTGTCACTGCACTCCAGCCTGGGCAACAGAGTAGAGACCCCCACTCAAAAAAAAAAAAAAAAGAAAGAAGGAAAACAAGTTTGATAAACACTGATCTACTGATCTAGAGCAATGCTAGGCACACAGCAGGTGTTTTATAAAGTCTCCTTCCTCTTCTCATGCCACTGAGTTTGAGAAGTGGAGAGTAGCTGGCTGGATGTGGCCAAAGTATCCCTGATCCTGGGGAGGAGGGGTGGCTTGAGTTTAACTCAAATAGGCCAAGAGGCAGAGAGCTGATCTGGCCACTTGACCTGCAGTGAGCAGGAAGCATGTAGGAAGTGAATGAACTGCGGCTGCTCAGATGCTGTTTCGAAAGCACATTTAGCCTAGCTGTTTAGTGAAATCTTTGAAAAAATTATGTAAGATTTCCATGTCACAACCAGTCTGCTATTCAAGAACAGATGAATATTCAATCCTAACAAATACATGAGATAAATAGTTTCTACGGTGTCATATATCTCTTGGGTCCCAGGAATAAATCCAGATCAGGCACAGTTCCACAGACCTGGAAAAAAATTACCCCAGACCAATTCCTATGTATGGTTGAAGAAGGAATTATTTTATTTACAGATAACATCTGCCTTTCTATTTGTCTATGTTTAAAATCTTATCTTTACAAGAAAACACTAATACTGATATAACACAATTAGGGGCCTCCCATTTTCCTCCTCTGTTTGGGTAATATCATTTTAATTATTTGACTGGCGGCAGAACTCCTTATTCTATTTTTACCTGTCTGCCTACATTTTCCTCTGAATGTTCCATATTCTCTGGATAAAATTTAGGAACATACCTCCTATTATACTTTAGAAACATTATAGGGCATATAGCAAACCTCCTCAAGGAAGTTTTAAATGAAATAAGACTGCAGAACGCTCTCTGTCAAAGCGAACCCTGTAGGGCTGCCAGCTTTACTTTTCTTTGGATTCTGCTAATGCATCTCTTGAGTCAACCCCATTTCTTTTTTAATTTTTATGTTAAAGATGTGGGGTACAATTCAGGGTTAGGTATACAAATGGTCATTATACAGATAAAGTTTGGGCCTCACTTTGGTCCCCCACGTCACCTGGTTTGAGATCAGGTACTATCACTGATGAAGTGTGTCCCCCACCTCCCCTGGCAGTTTCCTTCTACTGCCAATTCCTTTCTTATAGTATTATGATAACTGTTTAAGGTCCACTTATGAGTGAGAACATGTGGTACTCAGTTTTTTGTTTCTGTGATAGATCACTGAGTATGATAGACTCTACATCTACCCAAGTTGCTGTGAAGTTGTTTCTACAATAAATCAAAAAATGAGCCTTCTTTATGTCTGTGTGATATTCCATTGTGTATGTGAGCCATATTTTTTTTAATCCAGTCTACTTGTGGTGGGCAGCATGGTTGGTTCCATGTTTTTGCTATTGTGAATAGTGCTGCAATAAACAAACTTGTGCAGGTACCTTTTTGGTAGAATGATTTGAGTTCCTCTGGCTAGATTCCCAGAAGGGCGATTGCTGGGTCGTATGGGAGGTCGAATTTTAAATCTTTTAGGAATTGCCACACTACTTTCTGCAGAGGTTGCACTAGTTTACAATCCCACCAGCAGTGTACAAATTCAACCCCATTTCTTACCTGTGGAATCTCGTCATGGTTATTAGGGAGCTGAAAGGAGTTCTTTGTCAACTGTATCAGAGGAAGTAGGGTTCTTTTTTGATAAAAAATGAGACCCTATTCAGGAACAAGGGGAGACACACTGTCTAACCACTTTTCCCCTGAAGGGCTGAGGGCCAGGAGAAACCCAAGAGAACCAGTTCTACTTGGAAATGTAATCTAGGTGAATATCATCACGAAAGATGTTGTCCTCTTCTCCTCATGTCTAGGTAGATACCCGACGAAGTTGTGAACTGGAAAACAATTGTTTCCAACGTCCCGACTCATCTCCTATGCCCATGCCAGGTAGCCTGCCCTAATCTTGATCTTCCTGGTACAACAGCCTCAGAGACTGTTCCCTCTTCCTCTAGCCAGGACTTATTGCTGCTGCCATGGGAGAGGAGGGATAGAGAGAATAGGAGCTGCCCTCATGGAACTTTCCTATTGTAGATCACATGCCCTAGGGGCCCTGGCTGGAAATTGGAAGATATGAACCAAACACAAAACAATTAAAGGTTGAAGAAGGTGGTCTGGCCCAGTGTGTCCTCATGCATTTTTGTGGGATCAAAAGCAAGTTATGATGGTACGATGGCTCTCTGTGACCAGGCGAGGGGTGTCTAATGTTGATGCTGGCAGGGCCACTTCCAGCACAACAGTAGAAAATGCTGGTTCTCTTCAACTCCCAACCTCCATTTATGTGGCTGCCACATGGTTCACCTCTAGGTCTCTAACTGCAAGGAATGCAATTGATGGAAGACCCCAGCTATTGTGCTCTGATACACATAAACACCTTTTTTTTTGTCAAGGCCATGCTTCCCATTGCCTTTGCAATTGGCTCCTACCAGCCAGTGACGAAATGAGGCAGGGATACTGAGGCAGGTCTGATTCTGGGAGACATGGGACTCTTCTGATGGGTATCTTTGGTTCAGGGGCTCCCTGGTGGCTTTGTTGAATACACAACTAAGGTGCTTCCATGCAATCTTCCTTCTCTTGCTTCTTTCTCTTTTTCACTTGGGATTAGACTTTCATTGTGACAGTTCCTCAAATCTCTTCTGGCCCCTGCCCCACTTATTCCCTCCCTCCCTCCCTCCCTCCCTC
>CAUYQG010056653.1:0-14782 GCA_963574415.1 Tarsius wallacei | reverse complement strand
TCCACACCCCACTAATTTTTTGATTTATTGTAGAGATGAGGTCTCACCAAGTTGACTAGGCTGGTTTCGAACCCGCGGGCTCAGGCAATCCACTCACCTCAGCCTCCCAAGTCACAGGATTACAGGCTGAGCCACCGAGCCCGGCTTCTATTATTATTACATTGCAATATGTAATGACATAATTATACAACTCACCATAAAAAGAAGAGTGGGGAAAAAGTGGCAAATAAAATAATTGGTGGGCCACACACGGACTAAAATAAGTGTCAGATCAGATTCTGACTTAAAGTCCGCCACTAGATGTAGTTGTACAACTGAAGTACATCAACTCACATGCCATTCACTGATAGGGCTTTGATATGAGTCTGCAAGCAATTGATTTATTATGGTCTCTGTGCAGTCAAGCCTCACTGCTAATGTTAATCTGTATTTGCAGCTGCTTTCCAGCACTAGCATCACCGCCTCAGCTTCACCTCAGATCATCAGGCATTAGATTCTCATAAGGGTCACACAACCTAGATCCCTTGCTTGCGTGAGCAGTTCACAGTAAGGTTCATGCTCCTACGAGAATTTTATGACTCTGCTGATCTGACAGGAGGCAGAGCTCAGGTGGCAAGGTGAGTGATGGGGAATGGCTGTAATCATAGATGAAGCTTTGCTCGCTTGCCCGCCACCAACCTCCTGCTGTACAGTTGGGTTTCTAATAAGGCCACAGGCCAGTACCAGTCTGTGGTCCGGGTTTGAGGACCCCTGACTTATGATATCCACTTTCAACATGGGAAATGTATCGCTTTTCTGAATTGGAACTTGGGATTCTTCCTCTGTCAATATGGGCCCCACCTTAGTATTTGTTACATGTATCTTATACCATGAAACTCAGTTGTCTCTCAATACAACCTGTGTTTCTATATTCTCAGGTACGGAACCAATTTGCCTTATTCTACTATGAGTCCACAGCAGACATGATGATGCCATAATCTCAATCACATTGTGCATCCCATTCAGAGATTTTTGATCTTCTCAAAAAGGCTCTCTGTTTGCACTAAGTTGCAACTATGCTGTCACATATATGATGCATATTAAAGGATATATAAATAAAAATAACTGTAATGTGAAAACACTAACTAGAGATGGAAAAAATTATTCTATCACGGTTACTGAAGTAAATGATAGAAAAAGAGTGAGCCTTATTTATAAAATAAAATAACCCTAAATTAAAATTAGAGTAATCTGTGCTTTAAAAGGTACCTCTTGAGAGGAAGCTTTTATTTTTGGCTCACCCCTTCCCAGTGATCTCCATCCCATTGCTCAATTATATGTAGTTGATAGAATTTTACTCTCCACTGTTTAGATATCTGCCATGATCAGTGTGTGGATGAGAATAAGAGTTTAGTTATTACAAAATAACTTAATGTGATCTGATACATGGAGACTGTGATCTAAAGCTCTATTTGCAGCTTTAAAGTCTAAGAATGTCTATGGCATCCATATATAATGCCATTAGAATCTGGTTTCCCAAGGCTAAGATGTAAATAGTTTAATATTTTATAATTTTTTTCATTTTAGTTAAACTGTATGTGTAAGTATAATATTAAATGATATCACATTTGCGATTATTTTTTGTAAACTAAATATATGATACTCCTTTAAGTTTTTTAGTGATCAAGTATTAAATTATAAAATGTTATGTGCATATTTACTATGGTACCTTAATTTATATGGTTCTTTAGAAATAATTTTTAGCCCGTGTATGTAAATTGATTTCTTTCTTCCTCGGTAAGTGCATTATTCCTAAAATAGAAAATCTTGATTATCAACCACAATATATATGCAAAAATGCCCTCTTGCTTGTTTCTTGATGGGTTAAAGAGAAAGAAAAAAAACATAAGAAAGCTATGACTTCTTATGAAAACATCAGTAAGCAATGCTTGAAGTCCCATTTTGACCATTTTATGTCAATATCTTTTCAGTCTGGAAGTGTGAAAAACAATCTGTATTTTAAAATTTACTTTAAAGCATAATTGTGGGGACCTAGATGAGAACAGAACAGTAATTTCTTTGAGAAAAATAAAGTCATCATAATTTTTCATCATCTGATCGTGCCTTCTTATAGCACCTAAGTCCAAAGACATGTGGAGTGAAATGTGATAAAGAGTCTATATACGTTCCATATTACGTTACCAATGTCTAACTTCAATAAAAACTTCATCCAGCTTCTGTTCCATGTGGCATATGAGTTAGACTCCCTTTAATTGACTCCAGATGTTAGTTACTATGTGAAATAATGAATCATGATCTTTTCAGCATTGTCCACAATGAGATATGTGTACAAAGGGAGAAAAATGTATAAAAAATAAATAATCACCAATCTATATTTAGTGAGTATACTAGGCCCAAAAAATGTTGGGAAGGAGGAAGACTCTAGAACATAGAAAAGTAAATAATGGAATGAGTTAAAGGCATTTGAGCAAAATGTAAAAAACAGATGTCAATGCACCTGGTTTCTGGTCCTGGCTTTGTCACTAACTACCCATATGAGTGACTAAAGTGTGAATTATGCATACTCCTTATAGCTCAGGTAAACAACGTACCAGACAGTGTACCAGACTTAGATATGTTGATAGGTGGGCCAGGGTAGCAATGGAGCATCTACCAGGTGGAAACATCAGAGAACAATGGCCAAAGGAAATTGGTAGGCCTATGCTAATCTGGGCCATAAGCACCCAGGAGTGTCCAAATAGTAGTAGAATGTCAGCCAGAAAGGTAAAGAAGGACAGGTGGCATTTTAAAGCCAAGTAAGTTCAGTGACTCTCAGACTCACTACACAGTTATGGACCCTACCTCAGGCTAATAAAATCAGATATCCAGCATTGAAACCCAGACATGTGTAATTTTAAAAAATAGCTTCCTAGGTAATTTTAAAACATGGCCAAGGTTGGGTGCTAGTAAGTTATATGGACATTGGAAAGTTTTCTTTTTGAGATGGCAGGTCATAAGACATTGAACTAGGACTCAATTCCACCAGAAAAGCTGAGCTCCAATACTGACAATGAGGCACATAGGGTAAGGAGAGCTATCACTCCAGGATTAACATGAGTAACTGGTAGAACCAACTGGACAGTGGAACCCACTTCTAACAGATAACATATTTAGAAGATGAATACATTTAGCCTTTAGTACTGAAGACCATAGAGCAGTGGAGAGGTGATGGTCATAGCAGATTAACCAGCAACAGAAACTGGTTAAGAGAAAGATAATAAACTGAACAAAAATAGGTTAAAAAAAAAAAAAAGGAGAAGGAGCAAAAGATCGATGCTACTTCTGTCTTGGTTACTTCATCAGTAAGATGAAATTAACAAATCATTTCTTGGAATACACAGTGCCCACATAAGTCATTTGTTCCATTTCAGAATTCTGTCACAAGCATTCCTCCCTTAGGTCCTCTTCGATCCATTCTATTCAAGTACTTCAAAAAATTCTACAGTATACCGCTTTCAAAAAAATTTTAAAACAACCAGAAAAATTTACTAATCATTTTAGTACCAGAGTGATTTTGAATATCAGTACTTAGTGCAATGAGAAAAAAAAAAAAAAAGAAATGAGCTTAAAAAATGGGAAAGAAGGTAAAATTATCATTTGTTGATGACACTATAACAACTAAACCCCAGAGAATATTGCAAACACTAAGTTACACAGCAAATTAGTAAAGTTATTATAGTCAAGTGGTCACTGCGAAATTAATATGCAATATGAGAAGTGTTCCTATATACATCAGCAAATGACAAAATGGGAATAAAAAAGATTAAATAGCTAAAACAAATCTTAACAGGAAATGTGAAAAAATAAATGTAAGAGAATGCTACTAAGAAACTTAAAATAAATGAATTAATAGAAAGGCATTTGTTGAGCTTGGTAAAAAATGTCAGCTGTCACTAAATTAATTTTAAAATTAACACAATGAAATATAATAGATATTTATTGTTGAAACGAAACATGTTAACTCTAAAGTTTATAAGGAAAAATATTCATGTAAAAATAGTACTTTTTATAGGGAAAGAAATGAAAATAACTTGGACAATAATGTTTTGTTTGCATAGAAGACAACACTAAAGGAAAAGAAGAAGTTATGTAATAATATATGATTTTTGCCCAGAAGGGAATTATTTTCTGGATGAAAATATTGGTTAGAAGTGATCCGATCATAGACCAATCACAAATAGAAGCCTAGATAGATTATGTTGTTTGGTTCTTGACTTCTCTACCTCCCCTTTAGGAATCCACACATTGAACACTAGGATTATAAATAAAATTTGAAATGGGAGCATTTATGTTGTTCACTCACTTGGTTCCCCTCACTCACTCTGACATAGCATTATGATTTCTTACAATACAACACAACATTTGCATTATTCTGATCTGACTCACACTTTCCATTTTCAACTTTTAACAGACACCTCCCTTTCACTGCCCAAAACCTACCCCTACCTTGATCTCATTTGTTCCATTCATAAGCTTTTCAAATAATGCATTTTTGGTTTGTAGATTTCAAGGAAAACAATAATGTTATTATCCATTCCATTTAACGGCAACTGAAACTGCTAAACATTTTTATATTTGCTGCTGTAAAGGTATAATCACTGTCTCCTGTCCTTAAGTACTAATTCTCAATAAACTTTGATAATAACGTTTTACTAGATCTTAATTTCCCTATCACAATTATAAAATAAATAATTGTGGTATGTTTTATTGGAAAATAATTCAATTTCATAGTTTTAAAATATTAGTGTATGAAGAGTTAATATTGTGCTATATGCTATATGGATTTATTCCATACTTTGAGATACATTATTAATTTATTCAAACACTGAATAGTTTACAGTTTCATAATTCACTGGTATTATTTTAGATGTATGGTATATTCATGAGCTTTGGGGGAAAAACATTTAGAACAGCAATATTTTAAGCCAGAAAATGAAAACACATTTTTTTCTTTTGCTGGAAACATATATCTAGTTGACATTATTTTTCTGATGTTCAACCATATGGTTGAGACATAAGTAAGCCTTTTAAACCTGATGTGACATGGTACTACATTTTAGTTTAAATTTTTGTTTTTCTGTGACTACAAATTGCATTTGTCTTAACAGGGGGGTGAAGTACAGCTTATTCTTCACAAAAGGGTTCTTTTTATATTTTATAGTTTATCTATATCATTATTGATAGTTATAGCAAAGAAAATACATTAAACATTTCTCTACTCTAAGTGAACTGCCAGTCCATACTGTTCATTTGGAAAGGATAGGTTTTTGTTCATCTGAAGCATAAAATTTGGCTCCAGGCCACAGAAGCAGTTTGAAAAATTACCTCTAAAATGTTTAAATTAACAAAGCTACAGTATTGTATGTATTCATTTTTGTTTTAAAAGTTATTCACTTTACATCATTTGAGCAACATGAGTAATTTATCACTGAAGTTCATTTTATTATATATTTGAGGAAAGGTATATTGTTTCCACTAAAATATACACTTCAAGACATATGAAAATTTTGTTTTATTTTGTTTTTTTACACACTTTGGAATATTTTTGCCACACTGTAAAGTTTGCTTGAAGATTGAATAGTTATTATTGTAACTTTTTTATTGCAAATTTATTCCATGCTCACTATCAGGAATGCACAAGAAATATCACTCAAGAGTGGGAGGGAAGAGGAAGAGGAAGGAGAAGAAGAAGAGGAAAAAGAGGAAGAAGAAAAGGAAGAGGTAAAGAAGAGAAATGGAAGAGGGGAAGAAAAAGAAAAAGATAAAACAGTGATCTATTAGGTTAATGGTGTTGGAGAGATTAAACAAAGTAGATATAAAACAGTTAACCACCAACATTAATGACTGATTGCAATGAAGTGTTAGGGACAAAAACCATCCTTGATAAATTAACCAGGAATTGAGATAAGAGATATTAAAAACATGTTATTATGTTGTTAGTTGGGCCAATGTGTTTTGCAGTGAATAATGGTAGAAAGATGAGGTCATAGGGGAAAGTAGGGTTCAATTTTATTTTTTGAAACAAATATGTATCTTAATACTGTCAACAAATTTGCATTTGAAATATAACTGACAAATATGGAGAATTAAAATTGACTGTAAAAGAGTGTAAGGAAAATTAAATGAGGCAACCATTGTCATTAATTAGTATACTATATGGACATTTTCTATTCTGTAGATTGTTACCATTTTGCCCAGTCTTAACAGTCTTATTATATAATGGTAAATATCTAAATTATTTACTATAACCACACAT
This sequence comes from Tarsius wallacei, assembly GCA_963574415.1. NCBI lineage: Eukaryota > Metazoa > Chordata > Mammalia > Primates > Tarsiidae > Tarsius > Tarsius wallacei. Next base: position 8,487 of record CAUYQG010056653.1, on the reverse strand, counting down.
TATTCAATCAACCCCTGTTTCAAACTACAGATCTATTCTAGACACTCTGTAATCTTTCAAAATAAGCCAATAAATCAATGAAAAAATTGCAGTTAATTAGAATAGAAATTTACTTGAAGTGTATCAAACATGAAATTAATCTATCATCATCACCTCTGCTCAAACATACAAAAGTTTGGCAAGCTTGACAGATTTATGTTTTTTTCAGTAGCATCTACCATGCACTACAAAACCTTAATGCATGAGAAATGGCTTTTTTATTGCAGGTGTTATTACAGAAGAATTTGATAGTATTTAAAGATCCTCATTTTCCAGCATATGGCACTAAATGGACTTAAATAGTTTAGCCTCAAATTAGTAATTGTTCTTCATTACCTATGAATTTCATTAACAAGAAAATGATTCTATAAGTTGAAAATTCTCCCTCTCTAACATTAATAAGAATACAGAATCATTATTAGATAAGCTGTCATATATGAAATGTATAATTACTTTTCCCTAATGTTTCTATATCATAAAAATTATAAAACAAACCAGAAGCTTTCTCAGATATATGTACATATTGATATAAAATTATATAAAAAGTTTAAAGAGAGCATTATATATTTGTGATACAAACTGATGAAAACTGCAATAATCAATTTCTATTTAAAGCAAAAATAAACTATAAGTAGAAATAAAAATGTAGAATTATGTTATTCATTATTGGTACATGGCAGTTTTTACAAGATTTCGTTACATGGACTGAGGCAATTTTTATTGAATTGATTGTTATGTCTTAGTAGGCTTGATTCTATCTTATTTTGCAAGAAGTTGCAGTTGCCACTTCTTTCAGCAAATTATTTTATAGATTAGAATTACTAGGATTTGGAGAGGAGGTGGCAAGATGGCAACAGATCCAGTGGAAGTGTGGAAGTCTCTGCAAGGGCAAGTGTCCATAAAGACAGTCTCCATGAATGGGTGAGTGTAGCTGAGTGAGTGAAAGTCCGTCTGTGAGGAGACTCTGGATCAAGCACCCAGAGCTCCCCTCTGGGGAGTGGCTGCAACCCACCACTACCCTGAGTATGGAGCCCCCTATATGCAGGATCATCAGCCATTCTTAAGGGTCTCTCAGGAGGAGGCAGTGAAAGTCAGCTATTCCTCAGTGCCTGGCACCTGGCCCACTCCACCACCTGTGGCAGCAGGTGGGGCACAGCAGAGGGGACTGTGGAGAAGATACAGTGAGGAAATCTGGAGCTGAGCTCCAAAGTCATTGAGGAGACACCAACTGCCACTGTTGTCTCTGTCCCAGGACCAGGCAAAGACCTGCATTGGCTCATCCGGCTCTGTTCAGCTTCCAACCTGGGACCCAGAGTCAATCTTCTCATCCCTCTGGGAATGACCATCGTCAATCCAGAAAGGAAACTTCAGGAGTGGACACAGAGAGATGGATGACCTATCCTCATGCTGGACCATGCATGGACACATCTGATCTGAGTGGGAGACTTGGCGACAGCAGTGGATGAGATGGATGAGTCGGGTTCTGATTCACCCTCCTCCCACAGCAGTCTGTGGGCATGTTACCCATGCTAAGAGCCACCCCATCAGCTTACGCTAAGAGTGGAGGGGAGGGACTAGAGACCAGAGCTCACTCCCTACTGCAGCAACAGCCAGAAGCAGCAGCGATGCTTGGGAAAGAAACCCGAAGTTCCAAAAATGGCCACAGAGTGAGCTCTGTTTTTCCCCCTCTGTTTTTATTTATGTTTTAGGACTTGTTTTGTTTTTGCTTTTTTTGGTGTTTTTAGTCCCTCTGTTTGAATATGGATATTTTTGAGGGCAAGTGCATCATCATGTTTTTTGTTTGTTTGGACATTTTTTCTGTTTTGGGTTTTTGTTTGTTTGTTTCTTTGTTTTTTGTTAGTTGGGGGGTGTCTGTCTCTTTTCCTTCTCTTTTGCCTCTCTCTTCGTTTTCTTTTCATCGCCTTTCCTCCTTTTTTCCATTCTGTTTCCTATTTCTTATCTCATTTTGATTTCAGGGGCCATACATATATCTCCACTGTATAGACAGATTGTAAGGTGGTGGAAAGTGGGTTTCAGAGAGCTCACACACCTGTCAGCAGATACTGTGATCTGCAGATCGCTTCTGAACCACAGTTCTCCCCATCACACCTTAATCAAACCTCAAAACTGCAAAAAGCACAGCTCCCTCCATCCCCAGTCTGAATTCAACATTGAACAAATCCAGAGGATATACATAAGGAAGAATAGGAGACTGAGCAAAGAGAAGTGAATGCTATCTCCCCTATCACTGAGCAATGGAATTAAATAAAGGGGTAAAAGGGGGAGGAAAACCATCACAAATGAAGAAGACTCAAAGGAAGAACACAGGTCCCATACAGACTCCTGGGATGACAGTATCTGCAAATACAGACTTCAGAACTCAAACAATAAAGAGACCCCAGAATGGTCTCAAACCACAAACCCAGACATCAAGATGTAAATAGAGAGAATGAAAAGAAATGAGGAGAGACAAGCGGAAAGAATGAAGGAGTTGATAACTGAGATGATGGCAATAAAGAATACAGTAAACGAAATAAATAACAAATTAGAAAGCATGGAAAGCAGAATTAACCAAGCAGAAGAAAGAATCTCAGAGCTTGAGAACCAAAATATGGAATTAATTCAAACTGTTAAAAACAGAAGATAAGCTTAAAAAGATGGAATAAAGCCTCTGAGAGATGTGCGATTATATCAAGAGGCCAAACCTATGATTAGTTAGAATTCTTGAGGCAGATAGAGAAACAAAGACCACCCTGGAACAGACATTTCATAAAATTATCCAAGAACACTTCCCTCATCTCATCAGAGACATGATCATTCAATCACAAGAGATTCAGAGAAAACCTGTGAGACATCTAATGAGAAGACCAACTCCTAGACACATAGAAATTTACTTATAAAAAGTAGGTATAAAGCCGGGTTTGGTGGCTCAGCCTGTAATCCCGCACTTTGGGAGGCTGAGGTGAGTGGATTGCCTGAGCCAGCGGGTTTGAGACCCACCTGGTAACTTGGCGAGACCTCATCTCTACAATAAATTAAAAAATTAGCCAGGCATGGTAGTGCACACCTGTAGTTCCAGCTGCTTGGAAGACTGAGGCAGGAGGATCACTGGAGCCCAGCAGGTTGAGGCTGTGGTGACTGAGAGTGTGCCACTGCACTCCAGTCTGGGCAACAGAGTGAGACTCCAACTCAAAAAAAAAAAAAAAAGCAGATATAAAAGAAAAAATCCTAAGGGTAGCAAGAGAGAAACATCAGACTACTTACTGGGGGAGACCAATTAGAATAGCAGCAGACTTATCTATAGAAACACTATAGGCTAGAAGAAACTGGAGTCCAATCTTCAAAGTTCTCAAAGATAAAGAATTCCAACCAAGAATTTCCTACCCAGCTATACTAAGCTTCATCAACGATGGAGAATTAAAATCTTTTCAGACATTCAATCCCTAAGAGTTTATGCTGCCTCCAGACCAGCTCTACCAGAAATGGTAAAGAAAGTATTACACAGAAGAAAGAAAAAGAAGAATGATCATGCTCTTCCCAAGAATGCAGGAAAAATATTGAAAATGCACACATATATCAACCCCCAAATCAAAAGAAAACCAACAAACATATAAACAAGCAAACAACAACAAACCCTATAAGAACCTCATGACAGGGATAAACCCTCACATCTCAATAATTAGTCTGAACATTAATTGACTAGAGGCACCACTGAAAAGACACAAATGATGTAGTGGGTTAAAAAAAAAATGACACAACAATATACTGTCTCCAGGAGACTCATCTCACCAGAATGGACACTCACAGACTCAAAGTAAGAGGATGGAAAACAAATTTTCAGGAGAATGGAACACAAAAAAGAAAGAGTTGTGATCTTAATATCAGACAAAATATCCTCTAAGCCATCAAAAATTTAAAAAGATATGGAAGGTCACTGCATAATAATAAAAGGCTCAATCCATCAATAAGAAATATCCATCATAAACATATATGCACCCAACATATGAGCACCAACCTTTATAAAGCATATTCTAGGTAAACTAAAAAAAGATATAGAATCTAACACTGTCATAGTTGGGGACTTAAATATCCAAATATTATCCCTATATAGATCATCAAGGCAAAAAAATCTACAAGGAGATCTGGAACCTCAACATGACTCTTGACCAATTGGACTTAACAGATACCTACAGAACACTCCATCCAAAAACCATGGAATATACATTCTACTCATCACCATATGGAACACACTACAAGATTGACCACATCCTCAGCCATAAATGAAACATAAACAAATTTCATAATTTTCACAATGGAATAAAAATAAATATCAACATCAACAAAGCTACCCCAAAACCCACAAAGACATGAACACTAAACAGCATGATGCTGAACAACTCCTGGGTCAACACAGAAAGTGAGGAAGGAATTAAAAAATTTCTAGAAACAAATGATAATAAAGATACATCTTACAGGCACACTGAGAGGGGAATTCATTTCTTTATGAACACACATGAAGACAATGGAAAGCTCACAAGTTAACAAATCACCTAACAAATCACCTAAGAGAACTGAAAAGACAAGGCCACCAAAACCCTAACTTCAGCAGAATAATCCAGATCATCAAAGTAGAAGCCCAAATAAAGGACATAGAAGACCAAAATACCATAGAAAAAAAATCAATGAAATAAAAAGCTGGTTCTTTGAAAGAATATACAAGATTGATGAACCCCTAGCCAGATTAACTAAGAAAAAGAGAGAAAAAGTCCAGATAAACACAGTCAGAAAAGTAACAGTTCAAATCACAACAGACCCTGAAGAAATATAAAAAAAAATCAGAGAATACCATGCACACCTGTATGGAAACAAACTCAAAAACCTAAATGAAATGTAGGACTTTCTGACATCACACAACCTGCCAAGGTTGAAATAAGAAGAAACTGAGATATTAAATAGACCAATAACAACACAGAAATCAACTCTATCATAAGAAAACTACCCACAAAAAAAGTCCTGTACTAGCTGACTTTCCAGTGGAGTTCTACAAAACATACAAGGAGGAGCTGATACCAATCCTATTGAAAGTATTCCAAGCAATCAAGAAAGATAGACCTCTCCCCAAAACATTTAATGAAGCTAGCATCACATTGATACTCAAACTGAGTAAAGATCCAACAAAGAAAGAACTATATGCAAATATCCGTGGTGAACATAGATGCAAAAGTACTCAACAAGATTCTAGCAAATTGGATCCAACAGCACATCCCCAAAATCATTCACTATGATCAAGTGGGCTTCATCCCTGGGATGCAGGACTGGCTTAACATCCTCAAGACCATATATATAATTAAATACATCAACAGATGTAAAAATGGGAATCTCATGACTGTATCATTAGATGCAGAAAAAGCCTTTAATAAAATTCAGCATCCCTTCCTGATAAAAATCTTGAATGCCTAGGCATAAAGGGAACATACCCCAAAATAGTAAGAGCCATCTATGATAAACCCACAGCTAACATATCACTAAACAGACAATGATTGAAAGCATTTCCTCTGAAAAATAGAACAAGACAAGACTGGCTGCCCACTTTCACCCTTCCTGTTCAACATAGTGTTGGAAGACCTAGATAGAGCAATCAGACAAGAGAAAAAAATCAGGGCTATCCAAATAGGAAAAGAGGAAGTCATGTTGTCCTTTTTTGATGAAGATGTTATTCTATACCTTGAAAATCCAAAAGAATCTGTCAAAAACATTCTTGCACTGATAAAGAACTTTGGCAAAATCTCAGGGTACAAAGTCAATGTGCAAAAGACAATCTTATTTTTATACACCAACAACAAACAGGCAGATAACCAAAGAAAAAGCACAATCTCATTCACAGTAACAACAAAAAAGATGAACTACCTTGGCATCTTCCTAACCAGAGAGGTGAAAGACCTTTACAATGAAAACTAGAAAACACTGTTCAAAGAAATCAAAGATGACACAAACAAATGGAAAAATATTTCATGCTCAAGGATTGGAAGAATCAGCATTGTTAAGATGTCCATCGTCCCCAAGGCAATCTACTGAATTAACAAAATACCCATTAAATTACCAGCATCATTCTTCTCAAACCTGGAAATAACAACAGAGAAATTCATATGGAAACATAAACAACCACGAGTAGCCAAAAGAATTCTCAACAAAAGAAACAAAGCAGGAGGTATCACACTTCCAGACTTTAAACTTTATTATAAGGCTACAATAATCAAAACAGCCTGGTATTGATACAAGAACAGGTATATAGACCAACGGAACAGGATAGAGATTCTGGAAGCAAAACCTCAATTTCTCAACCAACTCATCTTCAACAAAGCCTCCAATAACAGCCATTGGGGAGAGGAAAACTTATTCAGTAAATGGTGCTGTATAAACTGGCTGACCACATGCAGAAGATTAAAACAAGATCTCTACCTATCACCATATACAAAAATCAACTCTAAATGGATCAAAGACCTAAATGTAAAACCTCAAACTATAAGAATCTCAGAAAATACAGGAGACACCCTTTGGGAATTGGAACTGGCAAATAATTTCTGATCAAAATCGCAAATGTCCATACCATAAAAGATAAGATAGACAAGTTGAATTCATCAATTTGAAAAGCTTCTGCAAAGCAAAGTCAACCATCATAAGAGCGGAGAGACAGCCCACAGAAAGGGAAAAATATTTACCAACTATATATCTGAAAAAGGTCTAACATCTAGGTCCATAAGGAACTCAAATGTGCCAAGAAGATAAAAACAAACAGACATATCAAAAAGTGGGCAAACTATATGAATAGAACTTCTCAAAGAAGATATACAAGCAGCCAACAGATACATGAAAAAATGTTCAGCCTCACTAGTCATCAAAGAAATGCAAATTAAAAACACACTGAGATACCACCTAACTCCAGTCAGGATGGCTATCATCAATAACTCAAAAAATAAGAGACGCTGGAGAGGATGTGGGCATAAGGGAACACTTCTACACTCTTGGTGGGAGTGCAAACTAGTACAATTTCTTTGGAAAACAATGTGGCGGTTACTACAAGATCAAAAAAACCGACGTTCCATATGATCCAGCAATTCCTCTTCTGGGAATATACCCATAGGAACCCAAATCACTCTACGAAAAAGATGCCTGCACATGTATGTTTATTGCAGCATTATTTGCAATAGCAAATACATGGAAGCAATTGTACTGCCCAGTAAAAGTAAACTGGACAAAAAAAAATGTGGTATATATACATGATGGAACATTACACAATAAAAAGGGACAAAATTATAAACTTTGCAGCAACTTGGATGGATTTAGAATCTATAATACTCAGTGATCTAATGCAGAAACAAAAAACTGAGTAACACATGTTCTCATTCATAACAGGACACTGAACAAATATTATACTACTACAAGAAAGGGATTGGCAGTAGTGGGAAACTGCCAGGAGAGGGAGAGGGGGTACACTACATCAATAAGAGTATTTGATCTCAAGATAGGTGTAGTGAGGACATAAGTGAGGGCCAAACTTTATCTGTACAATGACCATTTATACACCTAACCCTGAATTGTATCCATCTTTAAAATAAAAAATTAAAAGAATTACTAGAAGTCCTTTATCAGTGTAAGGAGGTTTTTGACAGATTCTCTTGGGTTTTCAAGGTATACAATCATGTCATCTGCAAAGAGAGATAATTTGACTTCCTCTTTACCTATTTGGAAACCCCTGATTGCCTTCTTTTCTCTGATTGCTCTAGCCAAGACTTCTAATACTATATTGAACAGGAGGGGCGAGGGTGGGCATCCTTGTTTCATTCCAGTTTTCAGGGGAAATTGTTCCAATTTTTGTCTATTTAGGAGTATGCTGGCTGTGGGTTTCTCATAGATGGCTTTTACTATTTTGAGGAATATTCCCTGTATACCTAGATGTCCGAGGGTTTTTATCAAGAAGTGGTGTTGGATTTAATCAAAAGCTTTTTCTGCATCTAATGATATAATCATGTGGTTTTTGTTTTTACATCTGTTGATGTATTTAATTACATTTATGGTTTTATGAATGTTGAATGAGACCTGTGTCCCGGGGATGAAGCCTACTTGGTCATGGTGAATGATTTTTGAGATGTGTTGTTGGATTCGGTTTGCTAGGATCTTGTTTAGAATTTTTGCATCTATGTTCATCAAGGATATTGGCCTGTAGTTCTCTTTCCTTTTTGGGTCTTTACCTGGCTTGGGTATCAATGTCATGTTAGCTTCGTAGAATGTTTTGGGGAGGGTTCCATCTTTCTCAATCACCTAGAATACCTTCAGTAGGATGGGTGTGAGCTCCTCCTTAAATGTCTTGTAGAATTCTGCTGGAAAGCCATCTGGTCCAGGGCTTTTTTTTGTAGGTAGTTTTCTTATTATGTAGTCAATTTCCTTGAT
>CAUYQG010056649.1:0-44472 GCA_963574415.1 Tarsius wallacei | reverse complement strand
GATTAGGGGTGGTCTCTTTTTACACTTTTGAGATATACCTATGGGGGGAAGCTATGATTCAAACTCTATCCGTAGGTCCTGGTATCTGATATCTGCTGACAGGTGTGTGGATAATCTGAAGTCCTCTTCCCACTGCTTTGGAATCTGGCTGTGAAGTGGGGTTGTAGGTTTGTTCCCTTTTGGTGTTGTTACCTTGAGTCGCCAGCAGGTGGTGCTGTCTCAGGCTCCAGGTGGTCTTTATCTCAGTTGCTTGTCCCACGGGGGTGGGGGGGGAGCCTGATTGGGGGCCAGTCGGGAGTGGACTCACAGGAGAAGGTCCAAGGCTCACCCGAAAGTCAAAGTGGCAGTGGTGATGGCAGTGGCAGCGGCAGCAATCCTAGCCTCAGCATATCCTGTGTGGAGGGGTGGATCACCTCAGGCACAGGCTGCGCGTTGAAGGTGTCTGGCCACAGCAGTGACAGCAACGTGTGTCTGGACCGTGGCGTCGAGCCGGACCGAGCTGCTTGTGGAAGCAGCGGCAGCAGCGGAGGCGGGAGGGGGGGTGGCGGGGGGGCGGGGGGCACAGGACAAGCCGCTCGCGGAGGTGGGGAGCTTCCATCCCACTGTGATGATCAGTGGCGGCAGCAGCAGCGCCTCTTCTACTGCCGGTCTGCTGTGATGTCTCTGCGATGTCAGTGGCCGAGTTCCATGTGGGGAGCGGGTTCCCAGGGAGAGAGTTGGAGTCTTTCTGTGTCCTCTTCTGTGGAGGTCTCACAGACCATGCTGCCCGGTCGCCATCTTGGTGGAAGTCCAAACTATGTGTTATTAATTAAGATAATTTAAGACAGGCTCGGTGGCTCAGCCTGTAATCCCACATCTTGGGAGGCTGAGGTGAGTGGATTGCCTGAGCCCGTGGGTTCGAGACCTGCCTGGGCAACTTGGCGAGACCTCATCTCTACAATAAATCAAAAAATTAGCCGGGTGTGGTCGCGCACGCCTGTAGTTCCAGCTACTTGGAAGGCTGAGGTGGAAGGATTGCTGGAGCCCAGCAGGTCGAGGCTGTGGTGCCGGGAGCAGCCACTGCACTCTAGTCTGGGCAACAGAGTGACACTCCAACTCAAAAAAAAAAAAAGATAATTTAAACCCCATTTGAACTGAGCTAATACTTAATTCTATTTATATTTTTACTTAACTTGAGGAAATAAGCAACCAACATAACCAGTTATTTGGAATCACCTAAATAGTACAGTTGGTTAAGGAAAGGAATTTTTCACTTTTTAGCTGGTCAGTCTGTCATCTAAGAGATGATATGTTAAACTCATTAGTTTTCAAGGAATGTTCTATTGATTCAACTCAACCTATTTTAGCCCTTGCTAAGAATAAATGTGATAGAAACTAGGGAAGATATTCAGAAGAGTATGCACTAGTTAAGATAGCATTTAATTGTGCCGCTATTTTGTGTTACCTTTTGAAAAACTTGTATCAGTAAGCCTAAAGCCAGAAAATCAGGTAACATTTCTAAAGAAATGGCAAAAAGATCTAAAAATCGATCTTCCATACAACCCCACAATTTCCCTTCTGGAAATATACCCGGAGAAATTCAAATCACTCTATGAAAAAGATACCTGCACATGCATGTTTATTGCAGCATTATTCACAATAGCAAAAATATGGAACCAACCGTGCTGCCCATTGAAAGAGGACTGGATAAAAAAAAAAAAAAAATGAGCCGGGTTCGGTGACTCAGCCTGTAATCCCATGCCTTGGGAGGCTGAGGTGAGTGGATTGCCTGAGCCCGCGGGTTCAAGACCTGCCTGGGCAACTTGGCGAGACCTCATCTCTACAATAAATCAAAAATTAGCCGGGCATGGCAGCGCACCCCTGTAGTTCCGACTACTCGGAAGGCTGAGGCTGAAGGATCGCCGGAGCCCAGCAGGTCAAGGCTGCAGTGGTCGGGAGCGGCCACTGCACTCCAACCTGGGCGACAGAGACTCCAACTCAAAAAAAAAAAAAAAAAAAAAGTGGTACATATGCCTGGTGGAATATTATGCAGCCATAAAGGATGAAATTATGAACTTCATAGCAACTTGGATGGACTTAGAGTCTATAAGTAGACTTATAGTGATCTTTCACAGAAACAAAGAAGTGAGTATCACATGTTCTCACTCCTAAGCAGACCTTGAACAATTATCATAATACTGTAAGAAAGGGATTGGCAGTAGTGGGAAACTGCCAGGGGAGGGGGGCAGGATTAGCAGTAGTGGGAAACTGATGGGCAGGGGAAGGCACACCTCATCAACAAGGATACCTGCATAATGTATATTTGTATGCCCAAACCTGAATTGTACCCCACATTTTTTTTTTTTTGAGTTGGAGTCTCACTCTGTCGCCCAGACTGGAGTGCAGTGGCATGCTCCCAGCCACCGCAGACTCGACCTGCTGGACTCTGGCTATTCTTCCACCTCAGCTTTCCAAAGAGCCACAGCTACAGGCGCATGCTACCATGCCCGGCTAGTTTTTGATTTATTGTAGCGATGAGGTCTCGCCAAGTTGGCCAGGTGGTTCTCGAACCCGCAGCCTCAGGCAATCCACTTGCCTCAGCCTCCCAAAGTGCTGGGATTACAGGTTGCACCGCCGAGCCTGGCCACCCCACATCTTTAAAATAAAAAATTTAAAATAAAAAAAAAGAGAGAGATGAGAAATGCCAAAATGCTTATGTCACTGAGGGACAGAGAGGTGAACAGTAGCCCTGCTGGTCTTGTTTACATGGTCACTGTATCTAGGCACGTCCATTCCTTTGCCCACCAATGTTTACGGAGCAGATATTTTACAAAGGTGGTACCATTCCTTATATAACATATAACTTTCTTAAATATTAATAGTATTTTTAGCCAGGCGCAGTGGTTCAAGCCTGTAATCCTAGCACTTTGGGAGGCCAAGATGAGGGGATTGCCTGAGCCCACAGGTTCAAGAACAGCCTGAGTAACTTGGCAAGACCTCATCTCTACAATAAATCAAAAAATTAGCCACGTGGTAGTGTGAGCTTGCAGTTCAGGCTACTTGGAAGGTTGAGGCAGAAGGATCACTGGAGCCCAACACGTTGATGCTGGGGTAGCCATGAGTGTGCTACTGCACTCCAGCCTTGGTGACGGAGTGAGACTCCAACTCAAAAAATATATATATAGTATTTTCTATCCCTGATGAAATATTTTCTAATTCCTTTTAATAAAGTGGATAATTGGAGTTTCAGAATACAATTAACTGTATGAAAGGGACTTTTTTTTCTTGCCTCATTATCTGTATTTTACAAAAGCAAAAATGAATATTGCTTCTCTTACCAAGCAAGAATATTTTAAGGGTCAGTGGCATAGGTTAAAATTCTCTCATACAAAGTATAGTGGTATGGAAATACTACCTTCTTTGCTTTCTTGTAAAAAATTGGAATCTCAGTCTCTTCAGAAAGTTAGATAATCTCTTTAAATCCTTAAAGATTTGAATAATAGCTATAAGCAAAACTGATGTTTATAAATATAATTTGATAGTTGTTTAAAGATATAATCATATGTAACTGTGCTTGCAAAAAGAATAGTGAAGAAAACAAAAATTTTTGAGTCAGATTTCATCAAGCCATGTGATAAGATGAAAAGGCAGCTGTGTGCTAAAAAGACTTTGGGGAAGTACTGAGAATTAAAAGATAAATAGAAACTAGACTAAGGCCAGTGGAGGAGCCAAATGAGAAATAACCATGAGGGTCCTGGCAAAGCAGCAAATAATTGAAAGGTGTCATCAACAGTGATCTGTGTTGTATAGGAGCAGCCACTGGCAATATTAACAGATGCTTAGGAGACATATTCACCAAGATAGACAGCAATCCTGATGATAGTGACCACAACACAACTGGACTGCTTTGCCATCATGATGTAGTAAGTCGAAGCATGGTCTCTGGTGGCGGACAGTCCAGATACAAATCCCAATTTAGACACATTTCCTGAGTGATGTAGATATGTTGCTTACTTTTTCCATGCCTTCATGACTTCATCCGTAAAATGGAGGCAATACTAGTGCCCAATTCTAAGGAGTTTCACATGGATTTATTACTTATTATATGAGGATATGTGTCAAGTGCTTAAAACAGCGGCATTTGTGTTTGTGTTTTATTAGGTATTTAGAGATAGAGACACGAAGGTTTGCAGTTAGGGACTGCAAAGCATTTACAAGTGTTTACTGAGCACCCACAATATGTTCAAGGTTTACAGAGATTTCAAGGTGGGGAAAAATCCACCCAAGAATCTGAAATCTGGTTTTTGGTTAGCTATTACAGCAAATATGACCAAAAGAAAATACTTGAAGTGATTCAAATTCAGAGAAAATATTTGTATCTAATATTGAAATGATATAAAAATTAAAGAGATTCTACCTGAAAACCATATTTTGATCATTTAAACATTATATTTCATCACGTAAGCTAATTCTCGTTGTCTCTAACATGACAAATGTCTAACTATAATCATGACATTAGATGCATGGATGCATGTTGGCCTCTTGTGTAGCCCAAGCAACCTCTTTTTCCCCTCTAAATAAAACCTGCTTTGAGTTTATAATGCCCTATTTATGGTTTCCATTATAAACTTTGCTATTACAGATTATAACTTTCACCTTTAATTTGCATTAAAATAAAATTTTGGTGTAAATTTGTCAGCTTCAATATAAATTATTATTTTAGAAAAAAATTGTTTGCAGTAAACTGAGGAGTCTGTAGTATTGGACAGTCATTGAAGAATTATAAATAAAATAGTCACTCCTCCTTCCTGGACTTCAGTTCAATAATGTAGTAGTTGCATTTAATTGCCAACAGACCTTTAATATAAACAAAAACCGTTTTAATATGGTTTCTCAAATGTCTAAATGTGAAACATTGTAAGAGCCTTGAGAATGGAGAATTAATATTTTAGAGATATATTTAAATAAATACCATATAATAAAATTTACAATGCTTTGAGCACATACTCTCAGGACTGTACAAAGATATGCACATACTTTACTTATTTATGTTCTTATTTAGCCCTCACAAGAATACTATGAGGGAGTTATTATTATTCTCATGCCTCAGATAAGGAAATTGAAGCACAGGGAAAGTAAGTGATTTACTAAGATTGCAGGGACAAGAAGAGGAAGATCCAGGACAGGAACTAGTTCCACTTTCGCTTAAGGCTTGTTTTAATTACTGGTAAACAATGACAATTTAGACACATACCATCTTCATAGATATGGATATACTGGGTGGTAATATTGTATAAAGATTCAGCACACAGAGACTCTGAACTCAGCCTATTTGGGCTAAAATCTCATCTCCACCACATAATAGTTGTGTAATACTGGGAAAGTAGAATGTGTCTGGCTTATAGTGGGTTCCAAGAAAACATTAGTTATTGTTTTCTGGACACATAGAATTTGAGTGGGGGAGATCATCACAAGGAAGGAGAATGAAAAGCAATGTGTCAAAGAGATGGGGGTACACAAATCATGTAAGTCTACAGAGGTCATTATAAGGACTTTGGTCTTTACTCAGTGTGTTATGGAAAGACACTGGATAATTGTAACAAAAGAAGTGTTATGATTAAACCTGGGTTTTCATGATTGCTCTGGCTGCTGGGTGGAAATAAACAGTAAAGGGTTAAGAGTACAAGAAAGCAGTGAGAACAGTAAAGTAGCTCTTGCTGCCAGGGAGAAATATCAGTGATTAGAGTTAGGATGATACCATTGGAGAGAATCAAGAAAGAAGTGGTTTCTCAAAGAATGATAAGCCTTCAGGACACATAGAGAGGCCATCATGAGGCCCAACTGGATCTGTTACCTAAGTAACCAATCTATTGAGCTATCTCAACTCAAAAGTGTAAGCATGAAATATTGTTTCTCTTCTGCACTAGTTAAGTATTCTGGAGAGATCTCATCATTTTCCTGTCCTTTTCACATGCTCAAAGTCCAGTCTGGACCAGTCTAAAATTTCCACCTTATATCACAAAGTTCCACCTCTCATATTGCCAGCCTGGCTCCAGGCAAGTGTGTGTGGATACGTGCATCACCAGCTGTTCACCCCACAATCTTAAGACAACTCTCTCATGACCCAAACACAACCAAGACAAGGGAAGCCTGTCTCCTTCCAAGCGTCTCTTAACCCAAAGGGAAATTCCTACACTCTTTCTTCACCTTAGTTGTTTCTCTCTCTGCACTGGCACTTCACTTTAGTCTTTTCTTCTCTCACTCAAGTAGGCTCAGAGAAAATCAGTGAGTCCATTGGCCAAGCAGATTTCTCTGACACGGGACTAAGATGCCAATTTTGCAGTTGCCTCAATCTCCGGGGTAATGATTCTCTTGGACTCATGTCCTTCCCCTGTTTGTACTTGTGGGGATCACAGCATTCTTGATGACCCAGATGACTCCCTGACTCTTACTTTATCTTTTAATTATTCTTTGATAGCCTGGGTTAGAGTAGAGGTACCAGGTGTTGGATAGAGATATCAAAATTGGCCCAAAGTTCTCTTAATAATAAACCCAAGAAAGCGTTCTGTCCTCTACTGTTGATAGCCCTCTTTAGAACATGGGATATATAGCATCTCTTTGTCCTCAGCTCTAGGCTTAAGTTAGCAATTTAAAGTGTCAACCTAAATAACAGACAGAGAGAGACTCTGGGGGAAGAAAAAGATATTTATTTGGGAATAAGACATTGCAGTGGGAATATTTGTGCCATAGTAAACAATGTGCATATTCAGGGAAGTAAATGAAGACAAAGGTTTTTAAAAGAAAAATAAGGAGCATTGCATGCTTGTTTTGAGATAATTATCCTTGGCTACAAAGATCAATAATAAGAGTGACAGTGGGAGTGCTGGGTGCACTTAAAGCCCCGACTTCTTTACCATCATACAGTGCAATCGTGTAACCAAAAACTATTTTTACCCCCTAAAGCTATTGAAATAAAGGAAAAAAAGACAAAATAATTGTAATAATGAAAATAATTATACTAACAAGAGTCATGCCAGTCTGAAGTTGGATAGGTAGTTGCTAGGCAGATGTCCTCACAGAAGTATTTATTGTATGAAGTTGAGATGGCCTTTTTGCAAGGTTGCAGTTTTTGTAGTCTTTCATGATAGTTTTTGTGATTAGGCATGTATGTATGAGAACACATCCCTTCATGGCCTTTTCTGCCTCTATATGTCAGGGAGTTTTTTGTTTTGTTTTGTTTTGAACACAAGTGACTCCATTTTGATTCTGACAACTCTCACAAAGACAACAAGAAAAATCATATCCAGCAACATATACTTAAAGTTCTGAAACCTTTCCAAGTTTTGTTATTGAAACACAGCTACTCCAAAAGTGAGTGGGCAGTTGCTCTACATAGAGCTACTGTAGAAGGTGATTCATTGAGAGTAATATTGAAATTCACTGCCGATGCTTCCTTTTGATCAAATACACACACCACTACCATGTTCAGACAATTAGTGTTCAAGGCTGTGACAGAATGGACTGTTTTATTCCTCACAAAATGAGTATTGTACCATGATCCAGAGAAGAAAATCAAAAATAGAAGATGTGAAAATGTTTGCATTCTGGCAGACTCTTGACACTGCTTACTGGGTAAAACATGGCTACTAATGACAGAACTTAAAAGAGGTTCTTCTGGTTGGCAGACAGCCAGGATCCAAGTTACAAGGAGTACAATCAGATGTACACTTAAGAGCTGTTTCTAGTGAATTTGTTCCCTTTCTACTTTGGCAAGTTTAAAAAGTGGTTTCCCTATTGAGATTTTTTTCTAATTGTTATTTTACTCTGATCAGTCACTGTCACTATGATTCTGATTGATTCATTATCCATTGCCTGGTATAATCTGGTATAATTGCAGATTCTTATGTATATGAGGCATCCTTATAAGTTGATTAGAAACTATAGAGTTTCAAACTGCTAAAAAAGAAGTGGTTGGTCTTTTTCCCCTCTCCACAAAGGCTAATCGTATGCTCATCCTGAGGAAGTAAGAGAGGAGTTTTTTCGTTCATTTTGTTTACTTTGAATAAGTGGTGGCTGATAGCAGTATTTCCCAGAAATGATGGACCCCAAAGTAGTCACTGTTTAACATGACACATTTGAACTGATAAACAATCACACATGCCAAATATTTCTTTCCCACAACATGCATCTCCAGAAAAGCCTGATCATGTATCTAAAATAATTAGATTTTGTTCAGTAATCAAACTCAATCAAATGAATTCTGTGTGAACTACTTTTATTCCCACGATGAGAAATGTGTGTCATATCCTCTGTAAATTTGCATATTTTTCCATAAACCTAAAACCAATCAATTTTGAAGAGTTATGATAATATAAAGAATCTGAGGCAATTACAGTCTTTTAAACAGGGATTCTAAATGCATTTCACTGCTGGTATTCATGTAGTAAAATAGTCAAAACTTCTTTAACCCTTTTTGTGACATCTCAATTAAGCTGTAATGATTGAGACTCGGTACATTTCTTAGGATTAATGACTGGCTGGGAAAGTGGATGGCCTGAGGTGAAGCCAAGGGCCATTAATTCCCTCTGGTCATTAATCCCCCAGGAAATGCCTTAGGCCGATTTGATGTTAGCATTACAGGCTGCAAATATATTGCTGGATTTTCTGATTCATTTTAAAATAGTTCATTAAGATGTCATATTTTAATTTCTGCTCTGTATACTCAACATTGCTCTATTTCCATTCCTAGTTTTCCATCCTACAATGTTGATTGCAGCAACATAATAAAAACGGTTTCCCTGGTCACATTGCATATTTCCTTTAAGACATCAAAACGTGTTAAAGTTGTTTCCAATACTGAAGTCCCAAATGGTCATTTGTTTTTGTGATATTATTTGCTAGTGAAAATTTTGGCCATGACAGTGGGTAGTATTTTATTCTGGTGTCTGTGTGGTATGTTCTACTTGGTATCGTCTAAGTTCATAAAAAGATGGTAAGCCCTACCTCTAATTTTGCCTGTTGCCTAAAGCATATAAATCAAGCCTTAATCTCCAAGTAGAAAATCCACACTTTCAGCATGTGTTAGAAAATAAACAACACAATCATAGAAATCATATTTGTAAGAATTGTCTGAAACCTGTATGTCATTCATCCCTCTGGACAGTCAAATTTATCTCTAAATTAACTGGCCACTTTAAAAAAACTTTGAAATGGAATTGCTTTTGCTGAACTGTATGTTGGGGTTATATCTATACTAAATGTGAAAAAGTTTTTTTTTTTTTTTAGAAAATCTAAGCAGAACTTATTATTTTACCAAAAATGTTGTTATATGTTGCTTTTTTACAACACAGAATCCTCTTATGAGGTCCAGAAGATCAATTTCTTTGAAATAGCCGTAATTAAACTTAGAATCTGGTTTATTCTTGCCTTGTAAACACTATGAATCTCTCAAGTGATCTTATTTTGCTTGTTGTTTGCTTGGAAGCACGAAGTTGAATTTGTAAGCCATCTTTGACAAATTTCTTAGAGGTGATATTCAGAGTACAATCTTTACTTCTGACTCTGTTTTCCTCTCTTCTGCCTTAATTTATCTTTCTCACATATTAACCATCAAGTTCAGACTATGTATCTTTATCAGCTTCTGCTAAGTGCATTTGGAATGTTTGGGATATAATTAACTAATCAATTAACTATTAGCTGCATTGAACAACATGCTCTTTCCTCTTTCCTGCTCCAACATTCACTTCTGTTCATCCTTCACATCTAGTTATGTCTTCCTGTAACATCGTTTCAGCGTGCCTACCTGCTTCAAGATACCTGTCAGGACAAATCAGATGGGAGTCACAGTCCCACAATACATGAAACTAGAAGTCTCAGGGTTCTTTCCCAATTTGGTTGCCAACACCATTACATAAGTATTCTTGTTCCTTACCCCAAATTTCACTTAACCTCTAAGAGGTAGTTTTTGGAATGAAGAATTATTTTTATTTTTTTCAAATAAGTCTCTGTTAAGTTTTCTATCTTAGAATATCTACCTTAGATTGTTCAAAGACTATACCTGATAACACACAACACATCAAGTGTAAATAGTTACTTAAGTTCTACTTTCATGAAAACTTTAGGGGAAAGTGACTCAATGGAAAAATAAGTAACCAACTACTACATCTGTCCCAACCCAATGACCCCTTTCAGGGGTAATATGCAAATTGGGCTTGGCAAAGGGACATTAATATGTAAAGGGTAAGAAGAAATATTTGTCCATCTATCTACTTTTCCGCCTGTCTATTTATCTTTTTACCATGTCCTATTTTTGTATTTGGTGATTGCCATGAAGTCCTCGAGTCAATTGAAGGTTCATGCAGGAACTGTAACGTGGGTTTATTGATCTAAGCTGCTAAATGACAACACAGGTCCATATTCTGTCCTCAGATCAATGCTGCGTGTGTGTGTGTTCCTGAAGCACATGGTAAATGCTGTGTCTGTCTGGCAGAAACATTTGTGCTTAAAATACAGCCTGACAGTTCCCTGCCATCTTGCAAAACAGTGTGGCTTATTTAGAACAAATCTGTTATGACTGACCACAGAAAGATGCATGTGTGTTTCTGAGCCTCTCCCTATGAATAGGCAAAAGGACCATCTGGGCACGTGGCATTTACACATCTTTGAGCAAAGTTAGCATTCCGCCTCCCAGTAAAATCCATCTCTCAGGGACTCTGTGGGTTTGTGATGCTTCCTGCAGAATGGAGGAGGAAAACAAATGCACTTCAGTAAAACAGAAGTATCTTTTTTTTTTTATCTGTCATAGCTACAGTTTGATAGTATCTGTATTTCATTTTCACTTCAGAATATCACAAGAGAGAGAAATGGCAGGAAGCAAGTTGCTTCCACATGGTTGTGAAAAGGAGTTGTTATATTTGGTTGCTCTCTGTGGCAAATCTCTGCAAAATTGAAAAAAAACTCTAGCTACCATCCTGGTGGTGGGAAAAAAATAATGTCCTTATCTTTTCCTAAGAAGAATTATTTCCTATAATAATAGAATAATCATAATGACATCTTTGCTTTGTCTATCTTTATTAAAAACTTGATTTGTTTTATATCTCAAATAAAATACCCTGATGTGTTTATCTTAAAATATGTTTATCAAGCAACACAGAAAACTAAGAGAAAACATGAATTAAAATAGACAATTATTTTGTGACTGAAAGTTATTAAACTCCAAAAATATATATTTTTAATAATAAGGAACTCAAGGCACTTTGGTCATAGAATAGCATTACATTTTTAAAGAAAATCACCAGAATTTATATAGCTGGCCAGGCTCAGTGGCTCAGCCTGTAGTCCCAGCACTCTGGGAGGCCGAGACCAATGGATTGCATCAGGCTGCCAGTTCGAAACCAGCCCAGGCAACTTGGCAAGACTTCATCTCTACAGTAAATAAAAAATTATTCAGGCATGGTAACGCACGCCTGTAGTTCTGGCTACTTGGAAGATTGAGGCTGAAGGATCGCCGGAGCCCAGTAGGTTGACGCTGGGTGGCCATGAGTGTGCCACTACACTCCAGCCTGGGTGAGGGAGTGAGACACCAACTTAAAAAAAAAAAAAAGAATTTATATAGCCAAACAATTTAGTGACTACTGCTAAAACGATCATCTTGCCACTCAAGCATTTTTTATTTCCTATTTGTAAAATGACTTTCATAACATATGGTGGTTTATTGTCTTCACTATCCTTAGTGGAAATATGTCTTTCATTTTTGAATAACAAATTAATTTAGAAAAAAGTCAAACTTAGGTAAGCATTGCTAATAGGAAGGGTGATTACTAGGAGCTAACTTTTTTTGGTTGAAGGGGCTATGTAACTAAAAAAACAATAAGGCTGATCACAAACGTCCTTTCAACTCTAAAATTCTACAGGA
Source organism: Tarsius wallacei (assembly GCA_963574415.1). Lineage (NCBI taxonomy): Eukaryota > Metazoa > Chordata > Mammalia > Primates > Tarsiidae > Tarsius > Tarsius wallacei. Next base: position 32,579 of record CAUYQG010056649.1, on the reverse strand, counting down.
CATTCTTTTTTTCTAAGATGATCTTATATAGCTTGTAAATTCAGAAGACAACTCCAAAAGAAGAATCAAAATGTTTTGGAGCCACGGCAACATTGTTCAATTTAATGAAGAACATCGTAAGGGCACCATCTTGAAAGACAATGATTTGCTGTCAAATTTGATTATTGAAAAAATTGTCAGTCACATATATTACTTAAGCTTCAGTTCTTTTTCTTCTATCAAGAGAAATACTGAATGAACTAACTTGTTGCCAAATCATACATCTTTTAATTCACAACTTCCTCTTATTCTCCCTTTTATTCTTTGTTTCTGTAGTTCCTGCAAAGATCTGGGTCAGAGAGGTTGGCAATTTGGGGGAACCAGATAGTAAATATTTTAGGCTTTGTGAAACAAGAGATAAAATTGAGGGTATAATGCATGTAGTTACATAACAAGAGAGAAAAATCCTGTCTATTCTGCCCTGTTTGCCTGGAATAAATATTCTAGGAAACAATTCTTTGTGGCCAGTTGCTATCTAAAGAAGACTTTCTTAGGGCAAGGATAGACTAGATCAATAGGGGTGGTCACAGCAGTCAGTGGAGTAGGCAACTGCCATATTCAGTTTCATTGTCTGTCCCAGTGACACCCAGATTCAGTGTGGCCATTTCAACCTGGGCAGCTGCTTGAGTTAAGATAATTCACTGGAGTGAGATTCTACTGTTTGGTGCCCACCAGTCGCCAACAGGGGAATCTCCAGTGTGTAGATGGCAACCAACACTGGCTCTGGGCAGTGGCAAGATGAATAGGGAAGCAGTTTCTGGATGTGTACAGGCAGTGAGGAAGGAACTCCCTGTCCCCATGCAACATTCTAGGTCTCAGTCTTCATGGCTCTTTGTGTTAGCTTGCTGGAATAGTGCCCACAGACAGCACAAAAACAGGAAGCGGGCTAGATTTGGCTCTCCCATGACTTGCCAACCCTTGATCTAGTTATCACTTGTTTAGATGGTTGGTACCTCTCCTCTACCATCCTTGCTTCACTAAATCCCAGGAAGAGACCATGTCTCTGAGAAATAATCTTTCCTGTGGCAAGTAGATATAGGCACAAAAAAATCTTACAACCATCTTCAGGAACCTGTTTGGAGTTTTAGTTGCTGTTTCTTCCAATAAATTATTTTTAGGTCTATCTCAAATCCTTCCTTTAGCAGTTCTTCATGTTCTTTCTCAATCCAGCAGAAACATAAAAAGTTCCAAATTCCTTTGGAGTCAAAGTGACTTAGATTTCTGATGGAGTCTAAGTGGCTTCTTAGCTGCTCTGCATTCCTTTTCCTAGAGGCTAAATAGCACTGTGGTCTAGAGCAGGTGTCAGCAAACTATAGTATGTGGGCCAAAACCAGAGGCCCCTTCCCGTTTTTGTATGGCTCACAAGCTAAGAATGATTTTTACATTTTTAAATGGTTGGAGAAAAAAAATCAAAGAGGAATACTATTTTGTGACACATGAAAATTGAAATTCAAATTTTAGTGTCCATAAATAAAGTTTTATTGGAACACAGCCATACTCATTCATTTACATATTGTCTATGGCTATGTTGTGCTAAATGGCAGAGTTGAGTAATTGTGACAGAGACCGTATGGCCTGCAAAGCCTGAAATATTTACTATCTGGCCCTTTACAGAAAAAAAAAAATTGCTGACCCTTAGTATAGAGTATGGGCTCTAAAATCAGATTGTGATCAAATCCCTCCTCCCCATTTTTAGTAGTTGTGTCCTCTTGGATAATTCACTTAACTTCTTCATGCATCAGCTCCTTCATCTATAAAATAGAGATAAGATAGCATCACTTCATACATTGATGTGAGGGGTAAATGTATTTATCTATGAAAGCAACTTATACTAGGGCCTGGCACATAAGCATTTAGAACATGTCAGCTACTTATGTTTTTCTGAAATTGGATTTTATTTGTACAAAATGCATAATAATGAAATCAATATGGTCCTTCCACCTGTAAGAAGCAATCTGATGGCAAAAATTTTGAATTTTCACATGGAATACTTTGGTATTTTATACATTAATAAGAAGTGCTTAGATACGACTATATATTGTACACAGGAACATGGAAGACATCAAGACTCTTTCTACAAGTTATCTGTCTACAAAGGGAATAGATATCAAACACACGAAACAGGAACAAGCTTTTTTTCTCTACCAAAAGAATTAGAATATATAGGATTTTTCCTATTTTACTGAAATAGTGCAGTGACTTATCTTGAAAGTCTCTATTTATTGAGCCTTGTAATAGTGCTGAGCCACAATTCATCTTTAGGGCTATTCTTTCCCTTATCAACATGCTTGCCACCTATAACCTAATGTTCATTAGTCCCATCCATGGAGTAGAATAATAGCTGAATAATGAATTGTAAATTAGCTTTTTGTTCTTCTCACTGACATCAGTGATTATAAATAGACTTGAAATTTCCCAAGGCATTCTAAATGAAAAGCATTGTTAGTACATAAATTGTAAACTCTTAATCAAAGAGTTCTATATAAACTTGAAGTTGGCAACTACAGACTTTCTCAATAAGAGAAACATGACAACATGACCATTTCATTAATTCAACAACTATTTACTGCATACAACATAGTACCTAGAACTTTGAACAAACCAGATAGCCAGTTACAGCATTCTTGGTGTTCCAGAATGGTACTAAATGATTCTGACTCACCTCCTTCAAAGTTTCTTCCTTCCTGTACATTCTGCCAAGAATTGCGGACTAGTCTTCTCACTTTTGTCAACACATTTTTCTCTTCAAAAAGCTTCATCTCTCATTGTGCACTAGATCAAGTACAAACTCTTTAGTGTGGCATATAGACCCTTCTATGATCTGACCCAAGTCTATTTCTCTTTTTTCTTGTTACTGCATTTCCACACTTTCACTCTTAAACTCTCTGCTTCAGTCAATCTCACCTACTTTTCATCTTTTGCTTCTCTACCTCTGAGTCATAAAGACTACTTCAAAAGGAAATGAACATTGGCTGGTAGCCATAGAAAACTCAGTTTTAAATTTTGACTATATGAGCAAAACATAAATGGAATTTTATTCTTTCCCTTAGATATATTTTTGTCCGCTCTCCAGCTGATGCTTTACTCTTTAACTATGGTATTACAAGACTGAATCTCAGTCAAATGCTTACACTGACTCCCAGAACATTTTCTGCCACACCTGAAATATTTATGGAGCATTCTTTTCTTCCCTTACTTAATTTAACAGTCATGGTTATGACAAACCATTCATCTTTAAATTCCAAACTCTCATTGTGTTATAGTGGTTCAAATTTACTAGAAGTCTTCAACAAATACTGTCACACTAGAAGTTTCATGAAGACAAGGTCTATGACTATATGACTATCTTCAACTGCTATATCACCAGCAGAAAGTTATCCATAAGTATTTTTACTGTATTAATGAATCCAAACTTCTCTCTCAAAGCTTTTGATACTCTTCTCTCAACTTCTATTTAATACCCTATCTGCATCAGTCAAGTACTGTGCTAATCTAAAATAATGTAAACATAAAAAACATTGAAAAAACTACTTTAGCACAATATGCTTTTATAAAGCTAACAGGAATATAAACATTTCCTCTTTCATTTTCAATAGAATTTCATTTGAATCTTCATAAGAATGCTAAATAGATTTTTTTGCATATTTAAAAAAATATATGTAAATTATTCCACCTACAATACTCTAAGCATTTGGAGGTCAGGGACCAGTCTCATTCATCATTGAATTACCCACAATTCTTAAGCAGTACTTTGTATGTAGTCAATGCTAAATAAAAGTTATTTGTTGAATTGAACAATTTAGGCAATAGAAAAATCATTAACACATGCACAGTCCTTGGATCGTAAATGCTTAATGCCACTTAGCAAACTTCACACTTAATAGTCACTTATACAACTTCAGTTTATGTTTGCGATTTGTTTTCCTTTTTCTTTTTTTAAACTCAAAGAGCAAGAATTTGCCTTCATAACTCAAAATCCTATGCCTGGGTTAGTCTTAACAGTAGACGAACCGTTGACCACAATACACAACATATAATTCTCCATTATCGCAGCCTGGAGCTGAACTTTATTGGAAGCTAATTCCAGAGAGCAGTGTTCATGTCTCACTCTTCACCATTTTGGTTACAGCTTATCTTTTTTCTAATTCACTCACCACGTAATGATTTATAGAACAGACCTTAACTCAGTCATATTGATCTGCCTCTTGTGGTTATTATGATGGAGTCAAATTTTACTGCATTTTCAAGATTAAGATTCTATGTAGCCCTATCAAGTTTCCAACTACTACTTTCACTGGCTTTTGATTTAGCCTAATTTCCTTTTTTTACAGCAATGGTCTTAACTTTTAAAAGAGAAATAGAATGTCTAGGGAGTGACATTTTAAGTAAATGAAGGCCCTTATTAGAAATAAAAACAATTGTGTCAGTCTAACTTGATACATGGGTTGCATTTCTGAATGTGATCATAATTCATTTTTTTAAAAGAATGATTTTATATTAGCGTGTCCTGGCATTTAGAAGTAGATTAGGGGCTAGATATGAATTTGCATATAAACAAAAAATTAACACAGAGCTAAGCTTGCTTCATCTTTTTATTTTCATGAACTATAATAAACTTTTAATTTGAGGAAAAGATCTCTGCAAATTGTCAGTCTCTGACTCAGGGCCTCACCCTGGCTCGTTGTCTCTAACAAGGACTGTCCTTATAGTCTCCTAAAGTAGTGGAGATTATTAGAGGGAAATTTTTCTCATTCTCAGTTACTCCACTTAAAAAATATCTTTATGTACCTCCTTTCTTTAGTCTCAGAGACTTGTCCCTCCTTTCGAAGCTTATCCCCTCTGTGCTCTTAATCTCATTCTGTTTTGTTCAGTTTCTCCCTCCTCAATTTCCTCATCTCTGCCTTGTCTTCAAGCTCATCTTGTTCAGTGAAACCTTTTATTTTTGCTTGCAAATTTATGTATGGATTTTGTTATTCAACAAATTCTCTCTTGTACTTTATTGTTCCTCATAGACAAGTTCCATTTCTTAACTTCTTTCCATTGACAGATTCTAAAACAAATTGATCTAACAACCCTCATTTTTATAAACCTACTATCCTCTTAATCCCATGCATACTCACCTAATATGCATTATGCTCTTGAAATTGCACTCAGGAAGGTTTCATAGGCTTGATGATCTCTTAGTGATCAAGTTCAAGTCATTTTCAGACTCTGTGACTCTCCATCTTTCTGGAATTTCTGGAAGATTTTATCATAACCAATATCTCCCTCTCTGAGTATTATCCCATGTCTTTGATTCTATCTTTACACTGCCTTTTTTTCCCTATTACCATTCACTAGAAACAAGATATTTTCAACCCCTTGCTGTATACTTCCTAATTTTTCTTCCTCATGGCTTTAAACTATTCTTTCTTACCTTTAATTATTATGTCTACCCTGCTAATGTAAAAAGTGAGCTATTAAGAAAAATAAGTAATTGTGAGTTTCTCCTTTTTTATGGCCAAATCAAGGAAAGAGCTTTATGGAGTTTCTTTCTTCTTTGGTCTTGACAGAAATAGGAAATAAAGGCGCTTTGGTGTTTTAGGCTCTCAGAGAAGAGATTTCTAGGAAGGAAAAGCAGACAGATCAGGATGTGACCAGAAGGAAACACCTCAAAGCAGACGGAGGTGGCACAGCTCAATCTCTGATTACAGGTGATGTCCCTCACTGGCCCACCACAGGCAGACAGGACATCTGAGAGGGTACCTTTGAGTGCATTATGTTGTGGATACCAGGACTCAAAAGCAGCACCACATACTAAAAGGAGCAAAAGAAGCAACATTAAAGATACAGACTCCCTCAGATTGAGAGCCTAGTTTTTCCCAAGTTCTCCAGCCCTAAAGAAAATTGGGTTTCTTTTAATAACTACATGAAAGGAAGGGAGGAGTTGAGGTTGAATTATCTGCCAGCCAGAGCCAGACACATAAGAAATCAAAAGAGAGTAAATTTCATTTAAAGAGGTATATATGCTGGATTTAGGACAATATTAATACTCCCAATTTATATAATCAACTTTGACTCCTGAATTTCAGTTCGAATTGCAGAATCTACGTTTTTCTCACAAATGCTGCAATTTATCTTATAGTAAAGGTAAATTTTAGATTATAAGTAACACTGCAAAAAACATGCTTTTGGCCATGTCTTTCTTTTAGATAACTTCCATGATCTAAATTCCCAAAAGTGGACTCACTAGGTCAGGATTAAAACCAGGAAGAGGACAATAATTCAATAAGGGACCTCCTGGGGCAAGCGTAATTGTTTATTGTATATGAAAAACTAAAACAAATATTTTATTTTATTTTTATTTTTTTTGAGTTGGAGTCTCACTCTGTCGCCCAGACTGGAGTGTGGTGGCTGCTTCCGGCCACCGCAGCCTCGACCTGCTGTCCTTCCGCCTCAGCCTTCCAAGTAGCTGGAACTACAGGCGCGCACTACCACGCCCGGCTAATTTTTTGAATTATTGTAGAGATGAGAGCTCGCCAAGTTGCCCAGGGGGGGGTCTCGAACCCACAGGCTCAGGCAATCCACTCACCTCAGCCTCCCAAAGCGCGGGATTACAGGCTGAGCCACCAAGCCCAGCAAAACAATTATTTTAAAAACCTTTGGGATAGAAATCCATGTTGCTCTCTTCTCTATTTTTATGTTTATACTTTCTCAAAAATGTCAGCTAATTTCTTAGTCCTCTCTAATCTTTATCACTTTAATTCAAGGATAACTCACCTATTGATACTTTGGGGGAGCGGGAGCAGATATTTTTTGCACTGTAGAATGTTTAGCAGCATCCCTGGTCTCTACTTGCTAGTTGCCAGTAGGAAACATTTCCCATTCTAGCTGGGACAATCTAAAATGTCTTCAGACAATGCCAGATGTCCCTTGGGAGATACACCAATGCATTACATTAGGTTACAAGTTTCTTTAAGTTGACCATTTTGATACAAAAGATATTTTGGTGCAGTATTTTTTAGTCTTCTTTGATACATGGCATTTTGATGCAGCACAAAAAGCTCGGCTATAAAACTTGTATTTAAAAAACATGAAGTAGGCTGGACTCGGTGGCTCGGCCTGTAATCCCAGCACTTTGGGAGGCTGAGGTGAGTGGATTGCCTGAGCCCTCAGGTTCGAGATCAGCCGGGGCAACTTGGTGAGACCTTGTCTCTACAATAAATCAAAAATTAGCCAGGCGAGGTAGCTCGCGCCTGTAGTTCCGGCTACTTGAAAGGCTGAAGCAAAAGGATCGCCAGAACCCAGCAGGTTGACACTGGTGTGACTGTGAGCATGCTACTGCACTCCAGCCTGGGCAATGAAGTGAGACTCCAACTCAAAATAAATAAGTAAATAAAAATAAATGAAAAAACATGAAGTATTGCTGATATCAGATCTTTTTATATCATAGAGTCTCATGAAAAACCTTATTCCATCTCTAATCTCTTGTCTCACTGAGTCTCACCTTATCAAATATGAAGTAACTCTCGGGTATGAAGTGGAGAAATAAAATATGTGTTGTTCATTACCTACATACACACACACAAATTGTATAAAGAAATCTTATCAAAATATTCTGATTTTCTGAATTGTCACTTCCTGTGTCTCTCTTGTCTCTCTCCCTTCCTTTATTATCCCCCCTCTGTGGCATAATCCTTCACCTCATACTATCAGATTACCTTGGATGCTCATTTGTGTAAGGAAGACTGGGTGTATACTTTAATCATTGGTTAAAGGAACCAGATATGAGCTGGCTGTTCATCATGATAGTTAGTTAGCAAGAGTGGCCCAAGGAGTTCTGTGTGATGTCACAGGTCAAAAAATCTCTGTAGTGTGGCAGATAGATGGAAATTTTTTTAACAATTTAAAAAAGTTGATATGAAACATCATGTTTACTTTATACTTTCAAAGACTATACAAACTTAAGAGTTCAAAGTAACAAGAATCTTTGAATCTAAAACAAAATCCAGGATGGGAATGATATGTAAGCACTGCTAGTGATTTAAATTTTGATTTTGTGATGGCCAGTAAATTTCTCTGTTTTATTTTTCCTAATGATAAAACTCAAGTTGTTTGAGTAAGATGGTAGATAGTCCAAAGGGATTTGGTTCAAGAGATCCTGGATTCTCTTCAGGTTCTGCTGCAGATTTTTCCCAACTGCTACAATGCTTGAGACTTGGTTTCAGCACACCTTATTCCTCTCTCAAGTGGGCAGTTTGAAAATCACCGTCATTATCATTAAAGAAAGGAAGGCACCTAAAGAGTAGTCAACCCATAAATATAATCGCTTAAATACTAACCAGCTTTGTGGAGTTTGTTTGAGATGAATGACTATTTTCAGATTGCATTTCAGCCATTTATATTAAAATGCTATATCAATGCAAAATAACAGAGTTGCTGTAAGCTGCCACCCAGCTGCTTATTTGCCTGTCAGAAGCTGTTTCTTTTCAAGGTAATCTTGTAAGAGGCAACATGCCACTTTAAAGAATATTGGTGGATGTCAAATGGAAAGACACTTCACACCCACCCACCCACCCACACACACAAATACACACATGCATTATTATTTTTAAAAAAGACAGCTCAAGTTGATGTAAAAGACTGTGTAAAGGTATTGGATCAAACTGTAAAAGATTTAAAATGTTAAACGTCTTCATAATACATTTTATTGATTTTTTTTAGCAACAATAATGTTTTAATTCCAAGAATGCGTAATACATACTGTCAGCAAAATTTTGCATATGAGCTTCTTGTCTATGGGACTTATACTCATTGTGGAATCCCTAGCACCTATAACAAGGTCATGAATAGAAGAGGCGCATTATGTATACTAAATGTCATCTAATCATTGCCAAACAGATAACCTACAAGGTTTTCCATTTGAATTCTTGGTCTTACAGCTGTCCCTGCCTGCTGGGCAGTTTGGCTCTACTTCTGCCCTCCTAACTTCAATGCAAACTCAAATTTCTCCCAAGGTAGTTCCTTTTTCAGATGCCTAAATTCTATTTGTTTTTTGAATTGGAGTCTCACTCTGTCGCCCAGACTGGAGTGCGGTGGCCGCACCCGGCCACCGCAGCCTTTACCTGCTGGGCTCCAGCGATCCTTCTGCCTCAGCCTTCCAAGTAGCTGGAACTACAGGCACGTGCTACCACACCCAGCTAATTTTTTGATTTATTGTAGAGATGAGGTCTCACCAAGTTGCCCAGGCGGGTCTCGAACCCGCGAGCTCAGGCAATCCATTCACCTCAGCCACCCAAGGCATGGGATTACAGGCTGAGCCACCGAGCCTGGCTCAGATGCCTAAATTCTATGGCAAATCCTTTTACTCAATTAACCAGAAACAAAACTTCACTTGATTTTAATTTTTCATAGTTAGTCTTCTATATTCCTTCTCTGAAATCATTCTCAAATTTGTTCCTGGTTATCTGTTTCTGCCATGGTGCCATCTAACTTACAGTGCTGCGCAATGAAAGTTCATAGGCCTGGTCTCTAATCATTCGAAGCGACATCCTCTTTGGTTTATGTTTTTTTTTTTTTTTTAAGTCAGAGTCTCACTTTGTCTCCCCAGGCTGGAATGCAGTGGCAAATTCACAGCCACCCCAGCATCAATCCACTGGGCTCAGGTGATCCTTCCGCCTCAGCCTTCCACTCCTTGGGTTTTTTTGTGTCTCAGTTTCTCTTCTGAAAAGTGAAAGTGCTGCATCAGACCGTATTTTACAACAATCCCAATCTGTTAGAAAATCTTAAATACAGTGTTTCCACTAACATTTTCTAATTTTTTTTAATTGAGCAAAAAATTTCAAGTGTCATTATAAAATGTAAGGATAAATAATGTTTTGTTAAACTTCCTGTGTGTGTCTGCGCGTGTGTGTGTGTGCAAAACATTTCTTACTATGGCTCATAGTTTAAAACAAAAAGGCTTAAAAGTCACTGCCTAGATAATGTTAAGGTCTTTCTATTTATAAATTATATGATTTTATTCTGGGCTCTTACCATTTCATGCGTAGATTATTTCAATAGCTTCCTAACTATTCTCCCTGCTCAGAATCTCTTCCCCTTCCAATCCATAATGTACATTAATGTACACTACTGCTAGGCTGATCTTAAATAGTTCCTTCCAAGTGTAATTCCCTGGCTCAAAACCCTTAAATTACACCCTTTTGGAAGAAACTCTCCATATTTAGTTTAAAATCATAAATTCCCCTTAGTCTGAGTCCACCCTATCTTTAGAACCTAGTCTTCCTCCTCCATCCCATGTGACCTCTGGATTTCAATCAAAGAGACATAATTGATTGTCTGACTTAGGATCGCCTGAACATTCTTTCCAAATTGCTGCTCCTAAAAGTCAGCCCACCCATTCTCTCAGCTTAGAATACTTTCTTTCTCCATGAATCCTAAGGTTATTTTTCAGAAAAGTTTATTTCCTTGAATTAAAAAAAAAAAAAAGAATGTTTTGGTCAGGGTTGTTTTCATGATTCTTAGATTAATTTAAATAGAAGGAAAGCTTTAATGTAATGAATGTTCTTACCTACAAACAATCTATGTTTTTTTAGTTGTTTAAGCCTTCTTTTATGTCCCTGGGTAATTTTTTTAAAGTTTTCTTTATATATGTTGTAAGAAATTACCTATTAAGTGCTATTTGCTAATGGTAACTTTCTTTACTTTAATAATGAATTCGTACCTATTTGGGTTGAGAAGGAACCAATGCTATTCATTTTAATTCTTTCAACCTAACAGTGAGATTGAAAGTTATAAAAATGTAAATAAAAACTTTAAAATGGAAATGGTTGATTGTACAATGTGTAAGAACTTTAAAACCAGGAAAGAACCTTGGATGTAGAATCCTGAGAATCATTAATTTCTGCTACTCCCTGCTAGGGCTTAAAAAAAATGGGAGACAGAAAAAACTCGGTAAAAACAAGCAGAAGCCGGGCTCCGTGGCTCAGCCTGTAATCCCGCGCTTTGGGAGGCCGAGGTGAGTGAATTGCCTGAGCCCGCGGGTTCGAGACCCGCCTGGGCAAGCAAGACCTCATCTCTACAATAAAATCAAAAAATTAGCCGGGCGTGGTAGCGCGCGCCTGTAGTTCCAGCTACTTGGAAGGTTGAGGTGGGAGGATCGCCGGAGCCCAGCAGGTCGAGGCTGTGGTGGCCGGGAGCGGCCACTGCACTCCAGTCTGGGCGACAGAGTGAGACTCCAACTCAAAAAAAAAAAAAAAAAGAGTTGGGGCTTGGGTCTTTAAATAGCCTGAGTTCAAATCCCAGCTCTGCAGCTTGGTGGGTTTGTAACCCTGGACGAATTACTTCACTCTCTGTGCCTCAATCTCTTCAGCTGTAAAATTGCAATGAAATGACACAATGACCTCCCGTGTGTGCCGTGGGGATTAAATGAGATAGGCAATCCTCAGAACCTTGCTGACACATTCTGGGCACTCAGTAATGGCGTTATGCAACTCCTTTCATTTATTGTAATATTAGGTGTCCTCTTAAAGCATCAAATAATGTTGAGAAAGAAATGTCCAGTTAACCCATTCCTCTCATTAGACGTGCACTGTTTAATTTCCCATGAAACGAACTATTCTAACAGTCTATCAATCTGTATTGATAAGCAGATTGTGATCTGCTTATCAATCCACAGATACCGAAACTAGCAACACCCAGAGAGATTTCCCTCCTAGTCATAAAGGAAACCAGTTGCAGAGCCAAAAATAATATTCAAATTCTGAATCCACTAGACCATATCACCTGTCTGACAAATTATTACTCTTACGTCCTGCTTCAAATGAGTATATCATATCTGATGTTTTTCAGAGAAGTGAAAGAAAAGGCCTGAACGGTAAATTCCAACGGATCTGTGATGAACTGCATTAACATGTTATTGCATTATGTACATAATCTTTGCCTCATGACTGTCCTAGTAGAACACCCACAATGCCAGACTCTCTGCCCACTAGAAACAAGGGACAGGGCAGTCACTGAACAGCATATGCCTGCCTCCTGTGCCTGCCTCAAAGGCAGCCAGAAACTTGCTGTCTCTTCTGCAGCAGCTTTTCCAATCTTTATCAGACAGTTCGTGAACACAGGAAAGAGTGCATTTAAAGATGGAGATTCATGTTCTGGATAGTTGTTTAGTTGTTTACTTGCCAAGTAACCTGAAAGCAACTCATTAGAGACCTGTAAGCAATGCCAATTCCAGGCTTCAAAATGACATTTCAAGGAAATTAAATCTTATCATGTAAATAGGTAAAAAAAAAAAAAAAATCTACCTAAATTATATATACCCCTTTCTTTCTAATGCAATCTTCAGTGTTGCTAAATTATCTAGCCAGTGGATTGCTAGGATTACTCTCTGGTTGATGCAAGGAAGTCATTCTGCCTAACCAGATATAAATGGGTGGGGAAGGTACACAGCTGAGAGGCACTATTGGAAGAAAGGAAGGAAGGAAAGAAAGAAAACCAGATAGTGGAGTTCCTCTCCTCCAGTATACTCATGGTCAAACATAAGTATTTTTTTTTTTAATATCCACTCTATGTAAAGTGCACTATTTCTTATAATGGACTTTTTAGTGTGCTTATATTTTAGGTGTATTTGTCTGCAAATTGCCTTTTAAAATTAAACTTTGCTGGGCTCGGTGGTTCAGCCTGTAATCCCAGCACTTTGGGAGGCCGTGGCAAGTGGATTGCCTGAACCAGCAGGTTTGAGAACCCCCCCCCCCGCCCCCAGCAACTTGGCGAGACCTCGTCTCTACAATAAATCAAAAATTAGCCGGGCATGGTAGCGCACACCTGTAGTTCCGGCTACTTGGAAGGCTGAGGCGGAAGGATTGCCGGAACTCAGCAGGTCGAGGCTGTGGTGGCCTGGAGTGTGCCACTGCACTCCAGTCTGGACGACACAATGGCACTCCAACTCAAAAAAAAAAAAAAGTTAATCTTTAATTAGCAAATTCAGTGTCTTCAGAAAGCCGATTTTCATAAAGATGCTATCCCAGAAGAATGGAATTGGGAATTTTAGTTGTGTATGGGTTCCATTCTGAAAAGAAATAATGCAGAAGTGAGTACTTTGAAAGAAAAATTGGTAATAATTTTTTTGGAGGGTGGTGGGAATAAAGCAAGTCTCTGAATATATTATCAAGATATGGGGGGGTCAAAAGAACCGGGATTTATTTACAAAATATTGTGTATTTATTTTTACATGTTTAAACTTCATTTCAAAGGACTCTCCATTTGATGCAATACACCTATCGAGACGTTTTTTCCACGGCTCAGAAGAGTTTTTGAGCTTGCCTTTTAGTGCTTCTGCTGTTTTTGGTTTCACCTCTTCCACATCAGCAAAACATTTCCCTTTGAGGACTTTTTTCATCCGGGGAAACAAAAAAAGTCACTTGGGGTGAGATTGGGCGAATAGGGAGGGTGGGCATGGGGGCCATGTTGTTTTTGGTCAAAAATTGCTGAACACGCAGCATGGTGTGGGCAGTTTGTTCATGTAAATCACCTATCATGAAATGGGCAAGTGCCTTGAAAGAACCTCCAAAAAAAAAAAAATCTCATTGAAGCCAAGCACAGCCTCTCACGGCTGGTACACTGATGCCAATGGGTTCCTAGAACGCTTACCTAGCCAGGAAAGACTATAGTACAAGGGGCCCACCCTGTGTTTTTGGGTCCCCTTTCATTCATATCTCTTGAAAAATGTCATCCATTGCCCTTCCAGATCCACCCTGTGGACATAGAGAAAGATCTACCCGTCTCTGTGTCCAGGAGATGGCCCTCTATACTGTGTCAGTCTGGCTCCCTTGCCCTCTAATTTTCCATTGAATTTGGCCTGTGGGAAGCACCAGCAGAAGATAGCTGGGCATTTTTTCTCCTGACAATGGCTCACGTTTTTGCACAGCTCCTGTCAGGTGGCCCTCTCCTGAAGTAATAGTCCTCACTTAGTTCTGTTACTGTTCCCTCTCTTACCCTTGCCCAGGATGGTAACGGCTTCCTAAAGCCATTCCCAAGCTCACCATCCCTTGTTGTTTCCCTTAACCCTACCTAAACCTTCAGGAATTACATTCTTTTTTTTTTTGAGTTGGAGTCTCACTGTCGCCCAGACTGGAGTGCAGTGGCTGCTCCTGGCCACCGCAGCCTCGACCTGCTGGGCTCCAGCGATCCTTCTGCCTCAGCCTTCCATGTAGCTGGAACTACAGGTGCGCAGTACCACGTCCGGCTAATTTTTGATTTATTGTAGAGATGAGGTCTCGCCAAGTTGCCCGGGCAGGTCTCAAACCCGCGTGCTCAGGCAATCCACTCACCTCAGCCTCCCAAAGGCGCGGGATTAAAGGCTGAGCCACCGAGCCTGGCTAGGAATTACATTCTCTGCAGCCTACCTTTTAAAAAAAAGTACCATCAATTTCAGAAAGGACCTTGACTGATATCCACTCAGAGATTCTTTAAGTAGTCTTGTTAATTTCCATAGCTCAACATGGTTCTTATTCACATTACATAAAGAGCATAACATCTCCCTTCAATTTTTAATAGTTTGTCTTTATTTTTAAACTCTATGTAGCTTTTCCTTCTGGATAAGAACATGCAGATAATTCAAATAAAGAGATTTGACTAAAAGAGAAAAAAAACAACTCTACGAATTTTTATTTTAAAATGTTGATAGCTGTTGCCAAATTGGTTTCCACGGAGGTTGTACCAATTTACAGTCTCACCAACAATCTGTGGGGCTACTGGTTTCCCCACACCCTCAGCCACACAATGTGTTAATCTTTGCCAATCTGATAGGTGAAACACGGCATCTTATCATTTTAACTTGAATTTCTCCTTGTGAATATGGTTTTGTGTGTATAAAGCCATTTGTAACTTCCATTTCTATGTTCTTTTTGTGATATTTATTAGTCATTTTTCATTAGGGGCTTGATTTTATCAATTTACAAAAGCCCTTTAAATATTACAGGATTTAGTTCTTTGTAATATGTGTTACAAATGCATTTTTACCATGTGTCACTTGTATCTTTTGTTTATGGTGTTTCTTGCCACATGGATTTTATTTTTGTTAACATAGTCAGAATTCAATCTTTTTTTAAGTGTCTTCTGAGTTTGTGTTAGCCCTAAAAAGGCCTTCTTGGCTCCAGAACCATAAAAATATTCTCCATGTCTTTATAATACAATACATTTGGGATTTATTTTGGTGAATAGAGAGAAGGAATTCCACTTTCATTATTTTTAGATGGTTACACTGTGTTGTCTAGGAAGTTACCCTACAGTAATTTGGCACATATTTATAAAGATAACTATGCAAATACATTTATTATAGTACTGTTTGGAATGGAAAAATATTTTTTAAAATCTTAGTATCTTTTAATAGAGGACTGGTTACATAAATTACATAAGATATAGCTGTTTAGAAGAAAGAGGTTCTATAAGTTTTGGAGTCCCAAAATTATGCAGTTAAGTTATAAATCAACTCTAAGCTGAAGGACAGTGCTTACACCATGTCTGATTTTAAAAAGCACACACAAAACAAAACACACATATACATAAATACAAAAGAAACTGGAGACAATGAAGCCTTGGGAGGGGAAAGTGGAGAACTAGAGAATGGGGATAGAAAAGAGATGTAAGTATTTCTGTATTTTTTTGGCATCATATTTATGTATAGGGTCACCTATTTAAATACACGAATACAGAAAATAAAAATAATAGATCTTTAAAACTCAAGTTATGTTTTGGTAGATGAATTCATTATCACATAATGCAGATTTATAAGACAACGTCATTTACAGTATTGAAACCTGCCCTTCAGTTCAGCAAAACAATACTTTTTAATGTGTGAAAACATAGATAAGTAGCACCCTCTGCTGGTAACTAGTTGAAATTCCGTGACTCCCCTCCCCCACAATCTATAATAAACCAACCCATGGTTTATTTATCTTATAATCAGTTCTGTGATTACTTTCGTGTGTTCAAATAAGTGTGTCAAAAGAATAATATTTTGTATCATAATTTTTAAATATCACTGTAGTAATCTCCTTAAGTTACGAAAATCACATTTTGGTAGCAGTCCACATTTCTAGCATTTTAACTGTTGTCTGGGTGCAGAACTCTACATTTGATGATGTGGGGGAAATGAGGATAAAATGATATCTATTCTTAGAAATTTGTATAAAAGTAAGCACCATCGTGTATGTTTGTGTTGTCAATCTGTATATTTTCTTTTTTTAATTTAATTTTTTATTTTAAAGATGTGGGGTACAATTCAGGGTTAGGTATACAAGTGTTCATTATGTAGTTACCCTTGTTGATGAGGTGTGCCCCAAGCTGTATATTTTCATTGTGTTCATCCTCATTATAATTCATTCATTCAACAAATATTGAATACTTGGTGTGTATCAGACATGTTCTAGTGCTGGGGATACATGGTGAACACAATAGATACATTTTCTGCTCTCATAGAGCTTACTTCTTACAAGTGGAAACAGAAAATTAACATAATAGGCCAAAAATAAGTATGTTAAAGGACTGATAAATGCTAAAGATGAAACAAAGCCAAGTATGTTAAAGGACTGATAAATGCTAAAGATGAAACAAAGCCTGGGCTCATGTCTGTAATCCCAGCACTCTGAGAGGTGAAGGCAAGTGGACTGCCTGAGCCCAGGGATTTGAGGCCAGCCTGGGCAACCTGGCGAGATCTCGTCTCTACAATAAATCAAAAAATTAGTTGGGTATGATGGTGTGCGCCTGTGGTTCCAGCTACTTGGAAGACTGAGGTGAAAGGATCGTCTGAGCCCAGCAGGTCGAGGCTGTGGTGGCTGTGAGTATGCCACTCCACTCTAGCCTGGGTGACAGTGATATTCTGACTCAAAAGAGGAAGGAAGGGAGGGAGGGAAGGAGGAAGGAAGGAAGGAAGGAAGGACGGAAGGACGGAAGGAAGGAAATATAAAGATTGAGTTTGGAGGAAAGATTGCAATTGTAGATGAAGTAGCCAGGGAAGGGTATATTTGAATAAAATCCTGAGGAAGTGAAGGCATTAGGCAGAGGATATCTGAGGAAATACACCCAGGATATCTGAGGAAATACACCCAGGCAGAAGTACCTGAGGTGCAAATGTGCCTGACATGCACAAAAACAACGAGATCAGTATGGTTGGAGTGACGCGCCTGCAGGCAAGAGCGGTAGGAAATGAGGGCAGAGCACTAACGAGGAAGAGCACATTATACAGGATCTCAGGGTTCTAGAAGGACATTGGCTTTTTGCTCTGAGATACATGGGAAACCACTGAAAGACTTTGCAAAGCAGAGACATGGTCTGAATAAATGAATAACTGAAGGGAGTCAAGGGCAGAAAGTGACACTAGTTAGACATTGACAGCAACAATCCCAGAGAAGAAATGATAACAAGAAGTCTTAGGTAGATGACAGCTAGATAGAGATACAGACCGTTGGATGAAACAGGATATGCTGGTGGACCAAATGTGGGAGTGAGCGGAATTGAAGAATAAAGAATGACTTCAAAATTTTGACCTGGGCTGGGCACTGTGGCTCACGCCTATAATCCCAGCACTTTGGGAGGCTGAGGTGAGAGGATTGTCTAAGCCCACGGGTTTGAGACCAGCCCGGACAACTTGGCAAGACCTCATCTTTACAATAAATCAAAAAATCAGCCGGGCATGGTGGCACTCGCCTGTAGTTCCAGCTACTTGGAAGGCTGAGGCAGAAGGATCACCTGAACCCAACAGGTCAAGGTTGCAGTGGCTGGGAACATGCCCCCTGCACTCCAGCCTGGGTGACAGAGTGAGACTCCAACTCAAAAAAAAAAAAAAAAAGATTTCTACCTGAGCAACTGGAGGAATGTGACTGCCATTGGTTGAGCTGGTTTCCAGGGAGAGGGGAATTCCAGGAGCTTGGTTTCAGAATGTTGAATTTGAGATGCTATTAAATATGCAAATAGTTGGGAAGTCACTTAGTAGATTTTATACATTTGTGGTATGCAACAGGGCATTTATGCACACATTGTGGAATGACTAAACCAAGTTATTTAACATATGCATTACTCCATATGCTTATCATTTTTTGTGGTGGGAACACTTAAAATCTACTCTCTCAGCAATTTTAAAGTATATAATGTATTGTTAACTATAGTCACCGTGATGTTCAACAGATCTCTTGAACTTATTTCTCCTAACTAAAATGTCATGCCCTGTGACCAAATCTCCCCAACACCCCCAGAATAGTTCTTTTTTTGGTCCTATTTTATTTATTAATCTTCCACATAAAATGCATTTGTAGAAAGTCAGAAAAAAGTGGAAGTGTCAAAGAGGCAGTCGGACATATGGTCTAGCTTCAAGGGAGAGGTTCGGGTTAGAGACAAAAACCTGGTGCATCAAGTGGTGGGACCTCCTGAGACTACCGGGGAGTGAAGGCAGATAACAAGAGAAGCCCAAGGTCTGAGTCCTACAGCCTGGCAACATTTGCCAGCCTGGGTGATGAGATGAGAGGAACCCGCAAAAGAGACTGAAAAGAAACACAGAAAGGTAGGTGGGCTGTCAGGTGAGTATGGCGTCCTGGAAGCCACATGGAAAGAGTGTTTTCAGAATGGGAAAGTAATCGGTTGCTGATAGGACATCTGAGGACCTTGAAATGACCTTGGATTAGCAGTAAAGGAGGAGGTAACTGGTAAGCTTGATGAGAGCAAATTCATTCTAATATGTTCACAAGTGAATGGGAGGAGAGGAATTGGAGACTGTGAGTCTGGAGACTGATTTTTAAGAGTTTGCTGTGAAAGGAAGGGAAGAGCCAGGCGCTTTGGAAGGCAGAGATGAGAGGACTGCTTGAGTCCAGGGATTCGAGACCAGCCTGGGCAACTTAGCATGACCTCAATTCTGCAATAAATGAAAAAATTAACCGAGCATGGTGGTGTGCACATACATCTAGTTCCAGCTATTTGGAAGGCTGAGGCGGAAGGATTGCCTGAGCCCAGCAGATTGAGACTGTGGTGGCCGTGAGAGTGCCACTGTACTCTAGACTGGGCAACAGAGTAAAACTCCGACTCAAAAACAAAAAAAAAGGGGGAAAAAAGGAAGGAAAGAATGGACACTAGCAGAGGGATGAGTGGAGTTAAGGGAGATTTTGCTTGTTTGTTTTAGTCGGGAGAAATAATGGCCTGTTTGCATGTTTATGTGAATGACCCAACATGGTAGGCAACACTGGGGAAGCAACAGAGGGAAATGAGAGTGGCAGAACCTGCCCTTGAGTAGGTGTCTATGTCTATGAGTGTGACTCCTCGTGGGCTTGGATTTCATTAACAGCAGAAGAGACAGGTCACAGGAAGAGGGACGGACAGAGTGTGGGCACAGATGAAGAGAGGTAGGTGCAGGGGAAGGAAAAGTGGATGATTTCTTGTGTGTGTGTGTGGGGGGGGTATGTGTGTGTGTGTTGGGATTTTACTTCGTTGCCCAGGCTGGAATGCAATGGCACAATCCCTCCTGGGCTCAGATGATCCTCTCACCTCAGCCTCC
Organism: Tarsius wallacei; assembly: GCA_963574415.1. NCBI lineage: Eukaryota > Metazoa > Chordata > Mammalia > Primates > Tarsiidae > Tarsius > Tarsius wallacei. The sequence goes on along the minus strand of CAUYQG010056649.1, from coordinate 13,021 downwards.
CAAGTAGCTAGGACTACAGGCACCCACCACCAGGCCTGGCTAATTTTTAAAAATTTTTTTGTAGAGATGAGGTCTCTCTATGTTGCCCAGGCTGGTCTCAAACTCCTGGGCTCAAGCAGTCCTTCTGCCTTGGCCTCCCAAAGTGCTGAGATTACAGGCATGAGCCACTGTACCCAGATGATTTCTTCTGGTTGCTTCAATAAACTCAGCAAAGCCACAGAAAGGAGGTGTTAGACATTTGAAGGAGAAGAGAAAGTATGAAATAGTCTAGGAGAAAACGTGAGAGAGAGAGAATGAATTAGAGAAACACTATGGTTGCTGGACAGCATTAAAGATGGCATGAACATTTATGGTCCCAAATTCAATGGGAGACCTGCTAGTGTGATGGAATGGCTGTGAGCCACAAGGGTGCTGGCACACAGTAGGTGTGAACTTGGAGTTAACCAGGATGGTGATGTAGCCAAGTAAGTGTGATGTGAGAGGTAGGAGGGACTTAGTAGAGCAGTGTTTGCAAAGTGGTGACTCTGCTGATGGCCATGGGATTTAAGTCAGGTAGGGAGAAAATATTCAGCACTGTGTGGAGACAGAGCAACAATGCAGTCAGTGGACTAAAGAGCCTAATAAGATCAAAGACTGGTGAAGTTGGGACTAGAAGGAATGAGCTGGGAAGTTAGCAGACAGCAGTCAAAGAGTGGAATACAGAATTTGGGATATGATGGGGCCAGGCACAGTGGCTCATGCCTATAATCCCAGCACTTTGGGAAGCTGAGGCGAGAGGACTGCCTGAGCCCAGGGGTTCGAGACCAGCCTGGGCAATTTGGTGAGACCTGTCTCTACAATAAACAAAAATTAACCAGGCATGGTGGAACACACCTGTGGTTCTAACTACTTGGAAGGCTGAAGCAGAAGGATCACCTGAGCCCAGCAGTTCAAGCTGCGGTGGCCATGAGCATGCCACTGCACTGTAGCCTGGGTGACAGAGTGAGACTCCTACTCAAGAGAGAGAGAGAGAGAGAGAGAGAGAGAGAGAGAGAGAGAGAGAGAGAGAGATATGACAGGACTGCAGTTCTTGGTAATGACAAGGCCAAGGTATGGCCAAGGACCGAGTGGCTGTGTAAGTGTGCTCTAATACCATAAGCCCACAGTTCTACAATTGATGGTCTTTCTCCAAGAAGAGGTCTCACACAGCACCTAGCAACTGAGCTCTCTGATTTAGTTGCACTGTTTATACATCTGTCTTGAATGTGCTTTTGAGAATGACCCCTGAGTGGTTCATGTGCCTATATTATATACTAGAATACCAAATAGAATACATAGCAGTATTTTTTAAATGGAAGAGGTATTTCATTCCTCCCAAATGTGCAATCATACAAATACTCGAACTAGAGCCCTATCTAGTTTGTAAGACAAGCATATTTTTATTTTCCTGCCTGGCAGGTAAGAATTAATGTTACATAAGTATTGCCTTTGCTTTATTGTTTTTATGGTATACAAAATGAATCACTTATTTACCATGACTTTTCCCCCATAAAACTACTCACAGAGTAACTGGCACACAGAGTTGAATAATAAATCAAGCACCCTATGTAAAATCTAGGCATTCTCGCCGGGCTCGGTGGCTCAGCCTGTAATCCCGTGCTTTGGGAGGCCAAGGTGAGTGCATTGCCTGAGTCCGTGGGTTCAAGACCTGCCTGGGCAACTTGACGAGACCTCATCTCTACCATAAATCAAAAACTAGCTGGGCGTGGTAGCGCACACCTGTAGTTCCGGCTGAGGCGGAAGGATCGCCGGAGCCCAGCAGGTCGAGTCTGCGGTGGCCGGGAGCGGCCACTGCACTCCAGTCAGGGTGACTGAGTGAGACTCCAACTAAAAAAAACCCCAAAAAACCAAAAAAAACCACTAGGCATTCTCTACATACGCAGGCTTGGCTTTGTCATTGTCATGGAAGAGCAGCAGTTTGTCAGAGAAGAACTTCTAGTCCTGAATATCTAGAGATCAGCAGCCCTCTATGAAGCTGTTATAAGGGAGGGCTGGTATAATATATTTCAGTACAGTGTAGGTTATAGCAGGGGGATAGCAGTACTTCATTACAATTCTTTCCTGCTGACCAGGTACGGTGGTTCACACTTGTAATCCAGCACTCTGGGAGACCAAGGTGGGAGAATCACTTGAGGCCAGGAATTTGAGACCAGCCTGGCAACATAGTGAGAACCCTGTCTCTCCAAAAAATAAAATAGTTGCCATGTGTGGTGGTGTGTGTCTGTAATCCCAGCTACTCAGGTGGCTGAGGTGGGAGGATCGCTTGAGCCCAAGTGTTCGAGGCCACAGTGAGCTATGATCACGCCACTGCACCCTAGTCTGGGTGGCAGAATGAGACACTGTCTTAAAATTTTTTTTTTTTAATTCTGTCCTCCAATTTGTTTATCCACTGTCTACAATATATTCCTAGGACAACTGTGCCAAGCTTAATTTCTGACACTCAGCAAGACGTTTACCAGCAACAGCCAAAAGGTGTAGGGAATTATTTCCTTCAGTGATCAGGTCAGATAGTGCTCAGAGTAATGACACTGGGAATTTCTTGGTGTCATCTGCAGGGACATAACTGGGTACAGTATATCAGGCTCTGCTGAGATCACCAAGAACCTTCTTCCTTCACATAATTCTAAACGCCAAACCTAGATGCATGGAGGTCACTATGAAAAGGCAGACAAAGAAAACAAAATAACCTATTATTTTCAGTATTTGTGAAAATTTGCAATCACATATGTATTAGTTTATCTTGGAGGAAGCGTATATGACTAATCTGCTGAGGGATTTATTCCTTTTGAGTGAATTCATTGAGATGGAAATGTTGAAATAGACAGCATCACAAAAGAGCACTGATGGTCATATCTATGGTATCTATGACTTGAACTTTTTTGCCTCCCTTGAAAAACTGTTCCTCCCTGACAAAATAAGCAGATTTCCTCACAGTCTACTAGTGTTTGTAGTGAGGAAAGGGTGCTATGGTTTGAGTGTGCCCCCCACAAAGCTTATGTGTCAAAATTTAATTTTCGACCAGGCTTGGTGTCTCAGCCTGTAATCCCAGCACTTTGGGAGGCCAAGGCGAGTGGATTGCCTGAGCCCACTGGTTTGAGAACATCCTGGCCAAATTGGCAAGACCTCGTCTCTACAATAAATTTTAAAAGTAGCCGGGCATGGTGGCGCATGCCTGTAGTTCTAGATACTTGGAAGGCTGAGGCTGAAGGATTGCCGGAGCCTAGCAGGTGGATGCTGGGGTGGCCATGAGTGTGCCACTGCACTTCAGCCTGGGTGATGGAGTGAGACTCCAACTCAAAAAACAAAACAAAACAAAACACTGGAAATCCCACCTCCCAGTATCATTGCACTGAAAATTACATTTTTTTTTTTTAGTCGGAATCTCACTCTATCGCCCAGGCTAGAGTGCAGCGGCACACTCGGCTACCACAGTGTCAACCTGCTGGACTCTGGTGATCCTTCTGCCTCAGTTTTCCATGTAGCTAGAACTACAGACATGTGCCACCACGATTGGCTAATTTTTTTAATTTACTGTAGAGACAAAGTCTCACCAAGTTGCCCAGGCTGTTCTCGAACCTGTGGGCTCAGGCAATCTCTTCACCGTGGCCTCCTAAAGTGCTGGGTTTACAGGTTTGTGTTTTGTTTTTTAATAAACAGGGTCTCAGCCGGGCTCGATGCCTCAGCCTGTAATCCCAGCACTTTGGGAGGCGAGGCGAGTGGATTGCCTGAGCCCACGGGTTCGAGACCCACCTGGGCAACTTGGTGAGACCTCATCTCTACAATAAATCAAAAAAATTAGCCGGGCATGATAGCACGAGCCTGTAGTTGGAAGGCTGCGGTGGAAGGATCGCTGGAGCCCAGCAGGTTGAGGCTGCGGTGGCTGGGAGCATGCCACTGCACTCCAGTCTGGGCAGAGTGAGACTCCAACTCAAAAAATGAATGAATGAATGAATGAATGAGTGAATGAATGAATAAATAAATAAATAAACAGAATCTCACTTTGTTGCCCAGGCTGGAGAGCAGTGGCTATTTAAAGTTATGATCACAGTGCCTTGCGGTCTCTAACTCCTGGCCTCAAATGATCCCTTCACCCATCTGAGTAGCTGAGACCATAGGGACATGCCACCACATCCAGCTTAGTTTTAAGACTTCACGTTTTTTTCCCTGTTAGGTTTTAGACTTACTTAGGACCAGTCATCCCTTTCTTCTTGCCTATTTTTCCCTTTTGGAATGCCTATCCTGAAGTTATTCTACAAATGTATTTTGGGAGTAGATAGCTTGTTTTGATTTCTCTGGTTCACAGCTGGAGGAATTTTCCTTGGGATGAATTGTGCCTCAGGTTGCCCCCCATATCTGGTTTAGATGAGACTCTGGACTTTGGAATTTTTAGTTTCTGCTGGAATGAGATGAGATTTTGGGGACTGTTGGAATGGAATGAATGTATTTTGCATTATGAGAAAGACATGAATTTAGGGGCTGGGGGGAGAATGGCATAGTTTGAATGTGTTGAAAACTAATCCTTAATGCAACAATATTGTGAGGTGAGATCTCTAAGAGCTGATTAGGTCATGAGTGGATTGATGCCCTCATGAATTGATTCATTCATAAAAAGAGGTCGAGACGTAGAGATGTAGAGAAATGGAGATAAACTCATGAATGGATTAATGCGGCTATCATAGGAGTGAGTTAGTTATTGTGAGAATGGGCTCCTGAGAAGCTCAGCCCCCATCCTCCCTTTCTCTAGTGCACTTACTTTTGCCTTCCACCCTTCTACCAGGGAATGACCTTCATCAGATACCAGTGACACACTCTTGGACTTCCCAGCCTCCAGAACCATGGGTCAAATCAATTTTTTTTCTTTATAGATTATGTAGCTAATGGTATTCTGTTATAGCAGTGGAAAATGGACTAAGACATAGGGTATGGGTAATTTAATTTATATAAATTATGCATAATAAATTCAAATTTAGTCTTCAGTGAGCTTTTTCAACTTTTTGTCTCTGCTCATGCACCCCTCCACTCTGACCTATAATGACCTTCTAACAGAACTTGATTCAAGCCACTTTCCATAGTGGACTCTAAGAGGAGAATATAGTAGGGGTTAAAGGCATGGGACTCAGCCGGGCCCGGTGGCTCAGCCTGTAATCCCAGCACTTTGGGAGGCGGGAGTGAGTGGATTGCCTGAACCCATGAGTTCAAGACCTGCCCGGGCAACTTGGCGAGACCTCATCTCTCTACAATAAATCAAAAATTAGCCGGGCATGGTAGCATGTGCCTGTAGTTCCGGCTACTTGGAAAGCTGAGGTGGAAGAATTGCCGGAGCCCAGCAGGTCAAGACTGTGGTGGCCAGAGCGTGCCACTGTACTCCAGTCTGGATGACAGAGTGAGACTCTAACTCAAAAAAAAAAAAAAAAAAAAAAAAGGAGCACTGGACTCAAGATCTAGATTGAGTTTCTGCCTAGAGTTTCTGCTAAACTCTCTGTTTGGGCAAATGACTTAACCTCTCTGTAGCAGTTACTTTATGTGTAAAATGGCAGTTTAGGAGTGTTAAAGTGAGGATTAAATGAATTGCTATATGTACAATACATAGAACACTGCTTAGCATATACCGGGTACTCTGAAGAGTTAGCTAGATTTTTGCCAAATATATATATATATGTGTGTGCATGACACTGAGTACTTTATCTCCATTTCTCACATTTTATCCCTGTTAAGTATTTATTTATTACTGTGAAGCAAATCACCCTAAGATTTAGAGGTCTGGATCGATAAACATTTATAATCCCACAGTGTCTGTGACTTCAAAATCTGGGACTGATTAGCTAACTGGTTCTGTTTCCAAGATCACTGCCATGATTATTGGCATGCCTCAATCCTGCTCCACATGGACCTCTCTGCAGGGTTGCCTCACAGTTTGGCAGTTGGCTTTATCTAGGATGAGCAATCCAAGAGAAAGAGACAGAAAAAGAAAAAGTGGGAAGAGAGAGGAAGGGAAGAGAGATTGGAGGGGGGGGGGAGAGAGAGAGAGAAGGAGGGAGGGATGGGGGGAGAAAGAGAGAGAGAGAGGACAAGAATAGCGACGGTCTTCTCAAACCTAATTTTGAAAGTGACATTTCATCGCTATGCTATTTTCTACTCATTATAATCAAGTCACTAAATTCAGTCCACACTTAGGAGAAGAGGTTACACGAAAACAGACATCATTGGGGCAGCCCACCATACCATAGATTTTGAACTGATTTAGGGAGTGTCCCTAAATTAATCTGCCTACACACATGTAGAGAGAGAGAATATTATTTTCACCAATGAGAGTCAGTTTCTAACATCTACCACTACTAATAAATACACAGACACTAGTTTTGGCAATAAATCCCCATTTTTGACATCCGGTGGGCTAATTATCTAAGGCCTGGTTGATGGAGGAGGTGGTATAGCAGGGAATCTCACGGGAGACATCTGGATCCTGGCCTTTTTCATGCAGTGTTAGACAACCACCCTGGAACACATACCTGGGGACAGGTCTTCAACTAATTGGTATGTATATAATGTCATGCCAATTACACTGAATTCTTTTAAAGGAAATTACAGACTTTATAACACCTTCCTCTGAAACTTTCTGTAAGTCCTACTGGCTCCGTAAAAACCTTCTGTCATGTTGAAAATACATGGCTATAAATAAAAGAGTAAACAAAAAACAATGAAAAAACGGTAGAACTTACATGTGTTTCTAACTTACATGAGTCTGAAAAATGGAAAATCCAGACAAGTGGAATGTCTGTGTTGAATCCTACTGCACAGTAGCTCAAAGCTGAGAAAGCATTTTGTTGACTTAATAAAGCTCTCTCTGGCGGTTCAAAAGGCTGTCGTAGCATTTCTGCTTCATAAACTTCAGAGAAGTTGATCTTTCATTAACATTCAAATACAACTAAAAGGAAGGGGGCATCCCAAACTGATACAACAGAAATAGTACAAAAATAATCTTTACATCAAATAATGGAGGTTTTAAGTGAATAAAAGCAAATTATATACACTACAACCTCAAATATATAGAAGAAAAGTCCAAAAGTAATATCCAAATTATTAGCAATAGAGGTTCTGGGTAGTAAAATTGTGGATAATATCACACTTTTCTTCAATTTCCAAAATTTCCAAAATAAAGCCTTTTCGAGAGGTGTGTGTGTGTGTGTGTATGTGTGTGTGTGTGTGTATGCCTGTGCTTTATTTTGAGTTGGAGTCTCACTCTGTCTCCCAGACTGGAGTGCAGTGGCCGCTCCCAGCCACCACAGCCTCGACCTGCTGGGCTCCAGCGATCCTTCTGCCTCAGCCTTCCAAGTAGCTGAAACTACAGGCGCGCGATACCACACCCAGCTAATTTTTTGATTTATTGTAGAGATGAGGTCTCACCAAGTTGCCCAGGCAGGTCTCGAACCCGCGGGCTCAGGCAATCCATTTACCTCAGCCTCCCAAGGCGTGGGACTACAGGCTGAGCCACCGGGCCCGGCTTGCCTGTGCTTTAAATAGGGTTTTTTCCAAATTGAAATTTCAGTATCAAAGTGTAAAGTTTGTTCTAGAAATCTAAGAAGTTAGAATTTAGCTGCACTTGGCTGGGCTCGGTGGCTCAGCCTGTAATCCCAGCACTTTGGGAAGCTGAGATGAGTGGATTGCCTGAACCTGTAGGTTCCAGACCAGTCCAGGCAACTTGGTGAGACCTCATCTCTACAGTCAATCAAAAATTAGCCGGGCATGGTGGCACGTGCCTGTAGTTCCGGCTACTTGGAAGGCTGAGGGTGAAGGATCACTGGAGTCCAGAGAGTTGACACTGGGGTGCCATGAGCGTGCCACTGCACTCCAGCCTGGGCAATGGAATGAGACTCCAACTCAAAAAAAAAAAAAAAAAATTAGCAGTCCTTGAATAACCTAAGAGGTTAATCTGTGTTAGTCAGCTTGGTCTGCCAAAACAAAATACCTCAGCCTTGGTGGCATAAACAACAGAAATTAATTTTTCTAACAGTTCTGGAGGCCAAAAGTCCCAAATCAAGGTGCCAGCCTATTTACTTCCTGGTGACACCTTTCTTCTTGGCTTGTGGATGGTCCCTTCTTGCTGTGGCCTTCTAAGTCCCCTGTTGTGAGTAGAGCGAGAACTCGCTGGTGTCTCTTCCTCTGTTGAGGGTGGCAGCACTATTGGATTAGGGCCCCACACCTATGAACTCATTTAACCTTCATTATTTCCCTAAGGCCCTTTCTCCAAATACATTTCTATTGGTGGTTAGGGCTTCAACATGTGAATTTGGAGGGGGACACAATTCAATCCATAGCAACATCCAAACCTAGAAAATTCCTTCTCAATGTTTTATATACAGCCTGTTCTGTTGTAGAACAAACACTGTGACAACCCAATCTCTCTCAAAATCTACGGTCCAACCTAAGATCCTTATGAATCAATATATTTTCCAGGTTTAAGACTGGTTGATTAGCTGGGCTTGGTGGCTCAGCCTGTAATCCCATGCTTTGAGGAGGCCGAGGTAAGTGAATTGCTTGACCCCGCGGGTTTGAGACCTGCCCAGGCAACTTGGCAAGACCTCAGCTCTACAATAAATCAAAAATTAGCCGGGCGTGGTAGTGCACACCTGTAGTTCCAGCTACTTGGAAGGCTGAGGCTGAAGGATCGCCAGAGCCCAGCAGGTCGAGGCTGCAGGGGCCGGGAGCGTGTCACTGCACTCCAGTCTGGGCGACAGAGTGAGACTCCAACTCAAAAAAAAAAAAAAAAGTTTGGTTGATTATTCTTCTGTGGACCCATAATATCTGAAATGCTGCCTATTTGTCATTCATTTTTTATTTGTATTTTAAGGGGGGTTTCCAATGAAAACTGGAAAACCTGACAGACAAATTCTAAAAGAGCTGTGGCACTGCACTGCCTATATTAAAAATTAGTTTCCAAAGTGGTAGAAATTAATTAGTTAAATATGAATTTAATAATGATCTCAAATATATCCTTCCAGCTTTATATTTCCTAGACTTGAGGAAATTGTGATAGTCACTTTCAGACTAAAAGTTATACTTTGGCCCAGCTGTGTTTTATTGACCAGTCTACACACCACCCATTACCTGGAACTATACCAGAGGTTTGAGGAAGAATTTGAATTCATACAATAATCTGTGCTACCCATGTGTAGCTATTTCAATTTAACTTAATTAAAATTAAATAAAATTTAAAATTCTGTTCCTCAGTCACACTAGCCACATATCAAGTGTGCTACAGTCACATGCAGCCAGTGGTGACCATATTGGGCAGCACAGAATATGGAACATTTCCACCAGCACAGAAAGCCTCACTTTGGGAAGCTGAGGTGAGAAGATTGCCTGAGTCCAGGGGTTCAAGACCAGTTTGGGCAACATGGCGAGACCTCGTCTCTCCATAAATAAAAACCAAAATTAACCAGGCACGGTGGCACACACCTGTAGTTCTAGCTACTTGGAAGGCTGAAGTGGAAGGATTGCCTGAACCCAGCATGTCGAGGCTGTGGTGGCTGTGAGTGTGCCAGTGCACTCCAGCCTGTGCTACAGAGTGAGACACCTACTCAAAAAAAAAAAAAAAAAAAAAAAGTCTCACTTGAGAGGACTGAATTCCATTATAAAATTGTTGCTTCATATCAGAAAATGCCGGTCACTTACTCTCTGACACAAATGTGTGTGTAGTTTTTGTAATGTTCTAGAACTGAGAATATAAAATGAAGTGGATATAGGGACTGCCTTCTGGGAGCTCACAGTCTAGAACTGTGATGTGAATTGCTGTAACCTGTTACCTTGCTTTTCGCAGTTTCAGATTTCCTATAAACCTCTTGATGGGGCTTGTGACACATGTGAAAACCACTCATGATATAGGACATTTTTCTGTCATTGGGATAAAAGGAAATACTCTCTTCTACAGGATTAGCTTTTGTAGGAAGACACAGTGTAAAGATCAGCTCCTCCATACAGAGGTCCACGATTCCACATCAGTGACTTCCTTCCTTCTTTCCAGGGTGGTATAGCATGTGCCACCATGCCTGGCTCATAAATCTACCTTTGCTTTTATTTGTGTCCTCAATTAAAAATAGCAGATTTTGGCCAGACTCAGTGACTCAGCCTGTAATCCCAGCACTTTGAGAGACTGAGGCAAATGGATTGCCTGAGACCATGAGTTTGAGACCAGCCCGGGCAACTTGGCAAGACCTCATTTCTACAATGAATCAAAAAATCAAAAATTAGCTGGGCATGGTGGTGCAAGCCTATAGTTCTGGCTACTTGGGAGGCTGAGGCAGAAGGATTGCTGGAGCCCCGAAGGTTGACTCTGGGGTGGCCGTGAATGTGCCACTGCACTCTAGCCTGGGTGACAGGGTGAGTTCCAACTCAAATAAATAAATAAATAAATAGCAGATTTTAAGCTGTCCAAAAACAAAAAGAAATATGATGTCTTGCAATTTATATAGCTATTTTATGCACTTTTTTCACAATTTTATATTCATTCCACAAAAATATATTGGATACATCTATGTACTAGGCACTGATAATACAAGGAATATGGGTGAGGGTAGTGTCTAATTCCTTCAGTCTAGTGGAAGGGATGGGCTTTAAATAAAATTACACAAGCAGTTATTTAAGTTATACTTGTGAAAATAACCGTACATGAATGTTAACCGAAATAATTCATTTGGATAGAACTGAGATTGGCTTTTCTGAGAAACTGACAGAGAAAATGTCAGAGAAACTGGCACTTATATTATGACTTCAAATTACAACAAAATATTTTTCCCTAGTCTATCATTGCCTTGTTAAATAGAAACTTAAACCGAATGTATGTTTGATCTACCTCCTTTCAAAACATCCTTACCACCAAACTCCACATCCATTGGGCTTTTCCAAAACTCCAGGATATTTTCTGTCTCCAGAGCTGAGATAGTGAATTACAAGAGGTCTCCGTGCTCACTTGTGTCTTCAGAAAGTTTGTGCTTTTTATGCCAGTTAACTACACATTGGCATTTACACCCTTAGATGCTTAAGCACACGATAAATATTTAGTCCTTCCTCTTGCACAGTGGTTTTTAATAGAATAACACCCCTCTCAGTCCCAAGAAGCATTTTGGAAATATGTGCAGGCATTTTTGTTTGTCACAGTGATGTCAGAGGGATTTAGGATGGAACTGAATGTCATAGGCATTTCGGATGGATCAAAGTGCACTCGATGCCTACATGGGAGAGTTGGCCTGTGTCCAGGCTGGTGTTCAAATGTCTCACCAGAAAGCCATAGAGGTGGGACAGTTTATGATCATCTGAGTCTAGAAACAAATTCCATTCTATATCTAAACTCGCTATATGTTTTGCATAGTTTAATAAACAATTTTCCGGGAATGCAACAGCCATGTAAATGTAACCTAGTCCAAACTCGTTCTACTCACCACATGACAGTCAGAGACAAGGAGTTGGAGCAAGGAAAGAGACTTTAATCTGGAGAATCAACAAACTGAGAAGATGGGGTGGACCAGTGTTCCAAAGAACCATCTTAAGTTAGTACAAATTTCAGGCTCTTTTTCTGTTTAGTGAAGGTGGATGAGGAGGGGGTTGGGATCAAGAGGTTATTGGTAACCGGCAGATATCCTGGCTCCAGCAAGGGCCCGAGGAGTCTGGGAAGCTTCTTTGGCCTTGGTTAGATCACTGTGCTCCTATGAGTCTTCAACAAAATATAATTAGTTGTTTACATGCTTTCCCTTAAATCCCAGAGTTAATTTTTTAAAACTACATGATTGTTGTTTTTGTGTTTTATCTCAGTGCTCTAAAATTATCCTAGCCCACATGCAGAAATGGGTAAGGGCCCCTTAAACAAAAATGGAGTTAGTTATCTTCGTTATTCTGCTGTTTCACTGTTGTATAAATAGAGGACAAATTGTACTGTGTTTAATTTCTAACTTCAGAATTTGGAAAACGCATTAACTATCTGGAAAATCACATCACTTAAAGGCAACACACGCCTGAGCCCGCGGGTTCGCGACCCGCCTGGGCAACTTGGCGAGACCTCATCTCTACAATAAATAAAAAATTGGCCAGGTGTGGTAGCACGAGCCTGTAGTTCCAGCTACTTGGAAGGCTGAGGCAGAAGGATCACCGGAGCCCAGCAGGTCGAGGCTGCGGTGGTTTGCAGTTGTGAGTGATCAATACACACTGATCAGGATCAGCCTGCATTTGAAGCTGTCTCGTTCATGCTAATTCCACATACAGGTGTAAGCATCAGCTCCGTTCCTTTCTGAAGAGTCTTGTCTATGCATTTAAGCATCGAAACACAACTACTTTCCTTTAAAGTAATACAAATTACTTTCCTTTTCACTTTCCTTTATAACACGTGTTTACATTATGTGTGTAGACTAGGCGGGGTGTCTCATGCCTATAAAACTCAGCTCTTTGGGAGGCCGAGGTAAGAGGCTTGCTGAGCCCACGGGTTCAAGACCAGCCTGGGCACCTGGACAAGATCTCATCTCTACAATACATCAAAAAATTAACCAGGCATGGTGGTGCTTTGCGGGGGGCCTGCCCTTGAAGGTTTCGGGGGTCCCTGGAAAGATGTGGCAGCGTCGGCGATTCGAGGGATAGATATGAAGAAGAGAAGGAAAGAGAGAAAGAAAGAAAGAGGCTGGACTCCTGTCTAGTGCAGAAGCCAATTCTGTAGGAGGGATAGATAAAAAGAAAGAAAGATGGAGGGATAGATATAAAGAGAAAGAAAGAGAAAGAAAGAAAATGGACAACTGTTCAACGGATTGAGCAGAAGCCATTTAATGGAGGTTTCCATGCTCCTTATATCCTAAATTTTCATGGGTTAAATCACAAGATTTTCACGTGAACACAAAGCCAGGTGGATGAGGGGCACCCCCCACCCACCAGGTGTTTCCTCAGGCATGAGGAAGAACAAACCCAAGATTGTCTTACTGTTCCCCATGCTTGGTTAATGTTCCTC
>CAUYQG010056647.1:0-24285 GCA_963574415.1 Tarsius wallacei | reverse complement strand
ATCAATAACTCAAAAAATAACAGTTGCTGGAGAGGGTGTGGCGAAAAGGGAACACTTCTACACTGTTGGTGGGAGTGTAAACTAGTGCAACCTCTGTGGAAAGCAGTGTTCTTTTCTTTTTAAAACATACTCATTTGAATTCTTCTCTTGTTGAAGAGGTGACCCTTCCATCCAGTGCTAGTCCTTCTAACTTGTCCCTAGATTCTGTTACACTTCTGCTTTTTCAGGAAACTTGCTTCATTTTTCATGTTCTCTGTATATTCAAATTCTCTCTGTACTAGTTTTTTAAAATAAATTATTCAAATCTATCTGATCTTTAAATAAAAAATACTGTAAAAAATGGTTCTCCCAGCTGGGCTCGGTGGCTCAGCCTGTAATCCCAGCACTTTGGGAGGCTGAGGTGAGTGGATTGCCTGAGCCCGCGGGTTCGAGACCCGCCTGGGCAACTTGGTGAGACCTCATCTCTACAATAAATCAAAAAATTAGCTGGACGTGGTAGCACGCGCCTGTAGTTCCGGCTACTTGGAAAGCTGAGGTGGAAGGATCGCCGGAGCCCAGCAGGTCGAGGCTGCGGTGGCCGGGAGCAGCCACTGCACTCCAGTCTGGGCGACAGAGTGAGACTCCAACTCAAAAAAAAAAAAAAAATTGGTTCTCCCATCTGATGTCTTTCTCTAAACTGTGCTATGACTTTCTCTTTTTTGCAAAGACTCTTGCCTTCCTTTTAGAAACCAAAGCTTCTGGATGGAAGATAATATATAATAAAGCTACTATTTAGTATCCATTAAATGGCGCCATGGAGCTTTCAAGATAAATCTTAATCTGCCACATAAAGTCCTTGGGTCTTCCCTGCTTTCTCTTTAGCCTCATTTTCTACCTTTCTCTTTCATGTTCTGTATGTTCCAGATATAACACAGCATGGCTGATTTCTTTCATGCTTTTCTTTATTTGTATACTTTTTAGCATTTTTCACAATAGTTTTATTGATATATAATTCACACACCATACACTTGACCCATTATACAATTCAGTGTTTTTGAGTATATTCTCCAGAGTTGTGCATCCATTACCATAGTCAGTTCTGGAACATTTTCATCATCTCCAAAGAAACTTAGTGCTCATAAGCAGTCACTCTTCATTTAACCCCAGCCCCTCCTTGCCAGCTCTAGGCAGCTACCAATCTATTGTCCCCATGGATTTGCCTATTCTGGACATTTTATATAAATGGAGTCATACAATATGTGGTCTTTTATGATTGGCTTCTTTCCATAATGTTTTCAAGGCTCATCTATGCTGTAGCATGAGTCTACTTAATTCCTTTTTATGACAGAATAGTATTCTGTTGTATAGATATGCCACATTTTGTCTATTATTCATTATTCTATTATTCACTCTATTCTTCATCAGCTGATAAAAATTTGATTATTTCTACTTTTTAACTATTATGAATAATGCTGCAAGGAACATTTGTGTGCAAGTTTTTGTGTGGATACATGCTTCCATTTTTAAGGTATAGACCTAGGATTGAAATTGTTGAGTCGTATGCTTACTCTGTGATTAACCTTTTGAGGATCTGCCAAACTTTTTCCCAAAGCAGTTGTACCATTTTACAGTTCTACCAGCAGTATATGATGGTTCCAGTTTTTCCATATTCTTGCCAACACTTGATTATTTGTCTTTTTTTTTTGAGTTGGAGTCTCACTCCATTGCCCAGGATGGAGTGCAGTGGCATACTCATGGCCACCCCAGTGTCAACTTGCTGGGTTCCAGCAATCCTTCTGCCTCAGCCTTCCAAGTAGCTGGAACTACAGGCGTGTGCTACCATACCTGGCTAATTTTTTTTGGTGTATTGTAGAGACAAGGTCTCATCAAGTTGCCCAGACTGGTCTCGAACCCATGGGCTCAGGCAATCCATTCGCCTGGGCCTCCCAAAGTGCTGGGATTATAGGCTAAGCCACTGAACCCAGCCAATTATTTGTCTTTTTATAATTGTAGCCATTGTAGTAGATGTGGAGTTAAAATTTTTTTTTTTTGGGTAGAGACTGGATCTTACTTTGTTGCCCATGCTGATCTTGATTCCTTAGCTTCAAGCAATCTTCCTGCCTCAGTCTTCCAAAGTGTTGGGTTTACAGGCATGAACCATTGCCCCCTTCCAGTTTAGATTTCCATTTCCTTAATTAATAATGATGTTGAACAACTTTTTATGTCCTGTTGGCCACTTTTATATAGCTTCTGTGGATGAATGTATTTTTAAATCCCTTGCTTATTTTATAATTGGATTATTTATCTTATCATTATTATTTTTTTATTGAGTTGGAGTCTCACTCTTTTCGCCCAGGCTGGAGTGCAGTGGCATGCTCATGGCCACTGTAGCCTCAGCCGCTGGGCTTAGGCAATCCTTCTGCCTCAGCCTTCCAAGTAGCTAGAACTATAGATGTATGCCACCATGCCCGGCTAAATTTTGTGATTTATTGTAGAGACAAGGTCTCACCAAGTTGCCCAGGCTGGTCTTGAACCTCCGGGCTCAGGCAGTCCTTTCACCTTGGCTTCCCAAAGTGCTGGTACTACAGGCTGAGCCACCGCTCCCAGCTGGATTATTTATCTTTTTAAAAAATTATTTTATTTTCTTATTTGTACAAATTCACAAGGTACAGGTGTAATTTTTTACATGGATATATTGCCTAGTGGTGAAGTTGCTTTTAATGTATCCATTACCAGAATAACATACATTGTACCCACTGAGTAATATCTCATCTTCAACCTTTCTCCTACCTGCCATCCTTCCAAGTCTCTGTTTCTATTATTGCACACTCTATGTCTATGTATATACCTTATGTAGCTCCCACTTTTAAGTGAAAACAGACAATATTTGTCTGTCTGAGCTGTTTCACTTAGAATAATTATTCTTGAATTGTATTTTTTATCTATTCCGCATACAGATCCCTTATCAAACACATGACATATAAATATTTTCTCCCATTCTGTGAGTTGATTTTTATTGTCTTTTATTTTTATTTTTTATTGACAGGGTCTCACTATGTTGCCTAGGCTGGTCTTGAACTGCTGGGCTCAAGTGATCCTCTTCCCTTAGCCTCCCAAGGAACTGGGATTACAGACATGAGCTACCATGCCAGGCTTATGGTAGTATCCTTTGAAGCACAAAAGTGTTTTAAGTTTGATGAATTTGTCTTTTCCTATTTTTTCTTTTGTTGCTAGTGCTTTTGTTGTCATACATAAGAAATTATTGCCTAATTCAAGCTCATGAAGATTCACCCTGTTTTTCTCTAAGAGTTTTATAGTTTTAGATCTTACATATAGAGTTCTGATCCACTTTTAGTTAATTTTTGCATGTGGTGTGCAGTGGGGAGTCCAACATTATTCTTTTGCATGTGGATACCCAGTTGTCCCAATACCATTTGTTGAAGACTGTTCTTTCCCCCACCGAATTGTTTTGGCATCCTTGACAAAAATCAGTTGACTAGCTAGGTGTGGTGGCTCACACCTGTAATCCTAGCACTTTAGGAGGCCAAGGTGGGAGGGTTGCTTGAGGCCAGGAGTCTCAGACCAGCGTGGGCAATATTGGTAGACCCTATCTCTACAAAACATTTAAAAATTAGCCAGACTTGGCCATGTGTGGTGGCTCAGCCTGTAATCCCAGCACTTTGGGAGACTGAAGTGAGAGGATTGCCTGAGCCTGGGGGTTCGAGACAGCCTGGGCAACTTGTTGAACCTCGTCTTTACAAGAAATCACACCAAAAATAACTAGCTGGGTGTGGTGGCGTGTGTCTGTAGTTCCAGCTACTTGGAAGGATCGTCTAAGCCCAGCAGGTTGAGGCCACGGTGGCCATGAGTGTGCCGCTGCACTCCAGCCTGGGCACCAAGAGTGAGACTTCAACTTAAAAAAAAAAAAAATTAGCCAGACTTGATGGCATGCCTGTATTCCTAGCTACTTGGGAGGCAGAGGCAAGAGAATCACTTGAGCCCAGGAATTAGAAGCTGCGGTGAGCTATGATCACACCACTACACTCCAGCCTGGACAACAAAGTGAGACCCTGTCTCTTAAAAAAAAAAATTTAATAAATTGACCTTAAAAGTGAGGTTTTATTTCTGGACTCTCAATTCTATTCCACTGAGCTATATGACTACTTCATAAATTTTCTGACTTCTGTTTAGAATGCCTTGTCTCCTCTCTCTAGTTGTCAAATTCCTAATTCATGATCCTTCTCAAAAGTCATTAACCAAAAGCCTTGCCTTTCCCAGCAAGTCTTTTGCATACCTTAGAATACTTACAGCATGGGCCGGGTATGATGGCTCATGCCTGTAATCCCAGCACTTTGGGAGGCCAAAGTGAGAGGATTGCCTGAGTCCAGAGGGGTTCGAGACCAGCCTGGACAACTTGGTGAGACCTTGTGTCTACAGTAAATCAAAAAATTAGCTGGTGTGCACATCTGTAGTTCCAGCTACTTGGAAAGCTGAGGAGGAAGGGTCACTTGAGCCCAGCAAGTCGAGGCTGCAATGGCCATGAGCATGCCACTACACTCCAGCCCGGGTGACAGAGTGAGACTCCAACTCAAAAAACAAAAAAAACTTACTGCATAGGTTTCATCACTCTTGTGTGTGTGTGTGTGTGTGTGGTGTTTTATATATATATGTAACTTTCAGTAGTTAGTAAGCTTTTTGAGGGTAGAGACTGTGCCTTTCATATCTGAATCCCAGAACTTTAGCACAGTACCTAATATGTGTTGTGTTTTTAATATATTTTTAGGAGGAAAGATAGTTTGTAGGGGCAGTGTCGAATTTTGTTTCAGTTATGTTCATTGCTGTCAGGACACCCAGGGACTAATATTCAATAGATAATTTTGTTTATTAATTGAAATTTGCGTTTGTGTTTCTTATTTTATGTACTAATTTGTTAGCTATTTATTGGGTGTCTATCACGTGCCAGGCACTGTACTAGACTCTGGGGTTGCAGTAGTGAATAAAACAACATCTTGCACTCATGAAGCTTTCATTCTAGTATGGAAAACAGACACTATACAATTAGTTCAAGACAGTTGGCAGTAAAATCAGCAAGGAAATCCAGAGTCTGAAGGAGAGGTCAAGTCTCGAATTAAAGACTTCTGAATCATCTCCAGAGAGGTGATACTTGAAACTCTAACTATGATAATGGACAGAAATGCCAAGAGATTGGACATATAAAAAGAATAATACTGCAGAGAGAATCTTGAGGATATGCAAAGTTTGGGGAAAAAAATTGTCCAAAAGTTAGGAAAACTAGAAGAGTTGAATCCTGGAACCCAAGGGAAAAGAGAAGGAAAAGAATATATAGAACAGTCATAGAAGATTAAGCCTTCGAAAGAGCTATGGGTTCAGATTGATGGATGGTCATTAGTAATCTTTAGAAATACGCCAAGCATAGTGGCTGTCACTATGCCAGTACTTTGGGAAGGCGAGGTGGGAGGATTGCTTAAGCCCAAGATTTCAAGAGCATCCTGGGCAACATAACCAGACCTTATCTCTACAACAATAACAGAAAAAGAATCTGGTCATGGTGGCATGTGCCTGTAGTCCCAGCTACTCAGGAGGCTAAGGAGGGATGATTGCTTGAGCCCTGGAATTCAATACTGTGATAAATTGCGATCATGCCACTGAACTCCAGTCTGGGTGACAGAGTAAGACCCTGATTCCAAAAAAAAAAAAAAAAATTTTAGGCAGTTACTGAAGCCAGTTTTTAAAAAATTTTAAAAGGACTTTTTAGAAACAGTAGGACTGTGCCATGATTTTAAAAATTATTTTATGTTATATCTGTGAATTAAGATTTGAAATGTATGCATTCAGATGTTATTCATCTCTGTTCTTATCTCTTTGGGCTTGATTTTTTGTTAGAGGCCTGAAAAATTTGTTTCATAAAATATTTCTCTCTCTCTCTCTCAGACTTGCTATCCATGAAATTTCTTTTATTTTGAAAGACCTTGCATATTCCATCATTCCTGCTATCAGAATATGTTTGTCTTCTTGGGTCAAAAATTATTTTACCATTAGTAGGAATGGTTGTTATGTATCAATATAGACAGTTGTATATTGTCAGCTAACATGTAACTTTTTTTTTTAATAGTGACAGAAATGTTGGTAAATGTTCTGAGTATTTGCTCTGATGATGAACTAATGACTGAAGGTGAAGACCAGTTTGATGGTATGATTATTCATCTTACTATTTTTATTGTGAAATGTTGTTTCTTAAGTGCCGAGCCTCAGTGCACACTGTTTTTTAAAAAATAGTCATGCTTTCAGATGACTATGCTGTTTGATAAGTGTCAAGTCCCTTTTTTAAGGTATTATTTATTTTAAGATTTAAAAAGTTATTAAACTTTTTTATGGTAGTATGGGGAAAAAGGTTAATTTTGGGAAAGGAAAAACTTGGAAGAAAGAACAAAAGGAAAGAAAAATGGAAAGATATTAAAGGGCTGTGGTTCTTCATGAATATGGACACTGCTTAGAGAAAAAAGGATAAAAATACTGTTTGTTTCATTAGTACAGTAATCTTCGTACATCAGAAACATACCTGAACTTCCAGTGTTGCTTTTAGTTATTCCTTCTAGACACCAGAGTCTGCTTGCTGTTCCCAAATTAGTGTGGTTGTGTTCTAAAAGACCACTTGCTAATTTAGTTTGAGATTCTGAAAGCAGTTTTTCCATAGAAACAAGATTATACATGGTTGTTCTTATATAAGCATATAAGCCTATGTACCTAATGTGTATTTATAGTTTAAATTAATACTGTAGAAACAAAATTCCTTTTATTTTTGTTTTGAAAGTTTTATTTACAACTTTATTTAAATATTTAAATAACTGAGTGAATAAAAAAGTAAACAACTTATAGACTGAAAACTATTTCCTTCAAAGACATTCCTCTCATATCTTTGTTTTAGTATACTTTTTATTGTTGTAATCAATATTTAAGTGTTTCCATGTATTAAACACGGTCTATATATTTGTAAGACTTAATAGCTATGTATTTCTAAGCATATTAATATTCCATAGTTTTTATAGTTAATCTCATTGTTTGGCAGTTGGGTTCTAAATTTTTCCTGTTACAAACTGCAATACAATAAATAAATTTGTATAATAGCTTTTACTTTCCTCTTTGGAATAAATGTCTTGGAGAGAATTATAGAGTTATGGAATTAACTGTAACTCTTTAGCTTCATTATTTTATCTGTGAGCTACTAGATTGCTTTGCAGAAGAACTGGACAGTATGGAGTTCCTCCAGCAATTAATCGATAGACTTATTTCTCCACAGGACCACTTTATTGGATTTTGGTCATTTTACTCATTTTGCTTGTTGGCTGTATAGTAGTAAATTATAGTCTTGGCCGGGCACAGTGGCTCACACCTATAATCCCAACACTTCGGGAGGCCGAGGTGAGAGGATTGCCTGAGCCCACCGGTTCAAGACCAGCCGGGGAAACTTGGTGAGACATCATCTCTACAATAAATCAAAAAATTAGGAGGGCATGGTGGCGCATGCCTGTAGTTCTGGCTACTTGGAAGGCTGAGGTGGAAGGATCACCTGAGCCCAGCAGGTTGAGGCTGCAGTGGCTGTGGGCATGCCACTACTCTCCAGCCTTGGCGGCAGAGTGAGACTCCAACTCATAAATAAACAAACAAACAAACAACATTTTGTTGATTTCTAATGATGCTAAGAAGAAAATTACCATTTTTCTAACTGTGTAAAGTATCCCATTACCAGTTGAGCACTTGTCAAGTAAAATCTGAGTAAAAGCTATATGGAAATTTCTCTACTTACAGGCAGGTTTCATTCTTAAACACATGTATTTGAAAGTACAAAATAACTGTGCATATAACCATTGCCATCTGTTGCTAGTAGACAGAGATGTGCTTTTACTCTTAAAATTTTGTTAATAACTGAAATAAGGCCGGGCTCGGTGGCTCAGCCTGTAATCCCAGTGCTTTGGGAGGCCAAGGTGAGTGGATTGCCTGAGCCCGTGGATTCGAGACCCGCCCGGGCAACTTGGCAAGACCTCATCACTACAATAAATAAAAAAAAATCAGCCGGGTGTGGTAGCGCGTGCCTGTAATTCCGGCTACTCGGAAGGCTGAGGCGGAAGGATCGCCGGAGCCCAGTGGGTCGAGGCTGCTTTGGCCGGGAGCATGCCACTGCACTCCAGTCTGGGTGAAGGACTGAGACTCCAACTCAAAAAAAAAAACAAACCGAAATAAGTATATTTATATCAGTTATATTTTGGTTTGGATAATAAGCTTTATTTTTCCTTATTTTAATTTTCTCTCCTTTTGCTGTTTGTGTAGAAGTTTTTAGTTTTAACTTTTTTTTTATCATATGTCTTTTCCATAAAAATTTTAATTTTAACTAGATATTTTGTTTCCTTGTTCTAGTATTACTGTTGTAAGAATAGACCTAGGCTCAGATTCTAGTTCCTTATAATGGCTCTGTGACTTCAGAGTAATTTATATATAAGACTGATGCTGTTATTTGTTTTCTACATTTTTACCTTTTTTTAACTTAACTTTTCTGATGCTGTTATTTGTTTTCTACATTTTTACCTTTCTTTTACTTGACTTTTCTGAGTCTGAATTTCCCACATCCTCAAAAGGAGGATAACAGGGTAGGGCACAGTGGTTGAAGCCTATAATCCTAGTTCTTTGTGTGACTAAGGAGGGAAGATTGCTGAATCGGGAGTTCAAGACCAGCCTGTATAACAAAGTGAAAGCCTGTCTCGACAAAAAATGAAAAAATTAGCTAGGCAAGGTAGCCGTACCTGTAGTACCAGCTAGTTGGCCGCTGAGTCAGGTGGATTGCTTGAGCCCAGGAGTGGGAGGCTGCAGTGAGCTGTAGTCATGCCATTGCATTCCAGCCTGGGCAACACAGCAAGACCCTGTCTCTTTAAGTCAGGTGCAGTGGCTGTAATCCCAGAAGTTTGGGAGGCTATGGCAGGAAGATTGATTGAGCCCTAGGTGTTTGAATACAGCCTGGACGACACAGCAAGACCTTGTCTCTAAAAATAATTAGCTGTGGTCCCAGTTTCTTGGGAGACTGAGGAGGGTGAATCCCTTTAGTCTAGGAGTTCAAGGCTGGGGTCATTGTGCCACTACCAGTCTGGGTGACAGAGTTAGACCCCAACTGAAAAAAAAAAAAGAGGTAGGGAGGATAATACCTACTTTAGATAGTAGGTATAGGAGTAACTATATCTGAATCTAGGGAGTTTTTTTTAAAAAATAATATTTAGTTTTCTAAACTAAGACCAAGATCTCTTACTCTATATAATTAGTTTATTTGCTATAATTACTTCATTTAGTATATGTAATATAGAATTACTCCATTTAAGATTATATAGTTTGAAAAAAATGTTAAGTTGAATTAATATTTCAGTATGTTGTGTACCTATTACTATTACAACTGGTTTCTCTTTTAACATTTTTTCTGTCTATATAAGGGAATGTGTTAAATATTTGAGGGGTTTATCTGATGTCCAACAACTTGGATCAACAGAATTATTTTCTATGGTAAATTTTAGTTTGTTTTCTATAACCTATAAAAATATGGGGCCAGGCTGAGGCAGAAGAATTGCTAGAGGCCAGGAGTTCAAGACCAACCTGGGCAACATAGTAAGACCCTGTCTCTACAGAAAATGAAAAAATTAACCAAGTGTAGTTGTGTGTGCCTATAGTTCCAGCTACTCAGGAGGCTGAGGTGGGAGGATCACTTGAACACAGGAGTTTGAGACTGCAATGAGCCATGATAATGCCACTGTACTACAGTGTGGGAGACATAGTGAGACCCTGTCTCAAACAAACAAACAAACAAAAAGTAATTTATATATAAGACTGATGCTGTTATTTGTTTTCTACATTTTTACCTTTCTTTATATTCTTTAAAAGTTATCGGCCAGGCATGGTGGCTCAGCCTGTAATCCCAGCACTTTGGGAGGCCGAGGTGAGAGGATTGCCTGAGCCTGGGGGTTTGAGACCAACCTGGGCAACTTGGTCAGACCTTGTCTCTACAGTAAATCACAAAAACTAGCTGGGCGTCTATAGTTCCAGCTACTTGGAAGGCTGAGGTGGAAGGATCACCTGAACCCAGCAGTTCCAGACTTCGGTGGCTGTGAGTGTGCCACTGCACACCAGCCTGGAAAGTTATCAATATTGTCAATAGTGTGTTAAGTAGGAGTAGAGGAGTGGCAGTAAGTAATGTTTTAGTCCTCTTCCTATAATAAAAAGAAAAAAGGTTTTCTTGTTAAGTCTAATTATGGTACTTAGTTTTAGATACCTATGATTTATATGAAGATAGACACAGAGTTGTGCTTTAGGATTCAACCAGAAATAAACACAAAATTTTATATTTTTTCTAATGAGAAGATTTATGTAACTTCTCAGTATTTTTCCTATTAATATGGTAATTTATCCACTCTATGTCGTTCTTTTATTCCAGAGATAAATTGAATTTGATTGTTAAATAGGCGTTGTAGTTGAATGTAAAGGATCAGTGGCTTAGGTGTCTTGTCACTACCATTCATTAGCGATAAAATATTGGACAAGTTACCTAATTTTTCAATATCTTTTCATCCGTAAATTGAGGGAATTGAGAGGATGAAAATTCTTTCCCACTCTTAAGTAATTTTTAAATTGTTAAACACCATTTATGAAAATGTTTCTATGGGAAAATACACTGAGTTCCAGCTTTGAACATTAAAAATAGACCTCCCTTCACTGCTGACATGACAAGTACATTTACTCATTTTTTTCACTCTTCTGCTACCAAGTATTAGGTGCAAGGACTCCAAGAAAGTTTTAAGTATATGAGTCTGGGAGTTTGCATGGAGTAATGGGAGTGGTTTGTAAGAGAAAGAATATTGAGGGACCAGAGGACAGGGGAGGAGATTAGATACTAAGGTTTAGGATGGGATAGGGAAAGAGCTATTGGAACTAGGTTTATTTCCCTTCCTTATTTGTACTCCCTGATTTCTTCCCTCTAGCTCTGTTCATCTTTTCTCCTTCCTTTTACCATGATGGCATGCCTTCTGTTCTCTCCTTCCTCTTTTCCTACAGAGCAGTGGAACCATCCTGTGGACTAGGTCTGGGGAGGAATCTGAAAACTTGATGGAATGGGGATTGCTGTGGAGGCAAAATAAGAGTTTAGCTTTTCTGTGGGGAAAGAGAGGAGGATTGGAGAATTCCCAGTGACAGGAAGAGTAATTAAAGACTGAGATTAAGTAAACGAATAATACTGTTTATTGTTAAGTGATGAATCTTTATTCATCATTTATTCTGTATTGCTTAATACATATGTGAGGTCATTGTTAAGACAAAAATTTTTATAAACACTAAATGTATAAATGCACATAGTATCACTTTTAGAAGTGTTATTTAATCATAAAAGTAAATTTTTGAACATCAATTTCTGTGATTTTTAGAATGCATACAATTTTTTCAACTATTTATCATTTGTTTTCAGTTTGGTAAAGGGGAATACATAATCTACATGTGTTATAGTTTTGTTAAAAATAACTTTGCCTTTCCTATAATGGAATCATGTATCTCAGCATTAGTATGGAAGATATGAAAAGCTCACATGTAATCATTTTGCTGCCTGCTCTTAGAATGATTACTTGCTTTGAAACAGTCTGTTGCTGTTTTTGCAAAAAGATGTCCCCCAGACTCCCAGATTGGATTGGGAACAGAAAGCACATACTGTTGTTCCTAAGTATATGCAAAAGTTCTACAATTTAGATTCAGGAAATCGTGTGTTCTTGTTACAGAGTGTGGGAGGCTTAGCTTTTCCTTTATTGGGAGTGGGTAAGGTTTTCCACTGAGTTAGTTTACAAAGTTACCTACATTTCTCTATATATACTACAGATTTTGCAGATGTTGATGTCCTTGAAGAACCACATGAGTTTGTATTTCACTTGTATCATTACTTCTCACTTAACATACTTCCATGGGTAACACAGTTCCTTAGGGGTATGAATATAAATGTTCGATTGTTGTTAGCACAGTCTTTTATCAGTCTTATGTGTTTTCACGTGTTTTTTCTGTCCCTTATTATGTCTACTTTCATCAAATATTATAGTCATTCTGTCCATAATTTCTTCTGAACACATATCTTTTAAGAAATCTTTACTTTAGAGCTCTACCCAGTGGCATCCCTTTTTTATTCACAAGATTCTACAGTACTACATTTTTCAAATTTTTAAATATGAGGGCCTTCATTTTTCTCCCTTTCTTTCTACATTCATTCTTCAGTACCACTGCCGAGTTAAATCTCTATCTTTTTATTTGTCTCAACCACCTTTTCTCCATCATTCACTTCCTTTTTTCTGGACTCTCCATCTGAAGAACGGCTCATATATGGCAATAAAAAAGGTACAGACCAGACAGAGTAACATTGTTTTGAAATATGACTTCATAATATCTTCATGTCCGTGTAAGTTAGCGCATTCATTGGGTAATGTTTATGCAGAGTCCTCTTGGGCCTTGTGCAAATTTAGTTTAATTTTTTATCTGGGTTAGTATTTGGTGTTTTTAGAAGTCATATTCCAAGATATCTGTCTTTCTGTGCATGGAAATATTTTTCCCTCTTTTTCATTCCTCTTGTTTTAAAATTTCATTCTTTTGCTTATTTGTAATGTTTTGTATTTTTCCCTGCATGATTAGGGGTGTTTGATTGTCTGTCTTATTTCCCAAAGAAATTTTACTGTGGACATTTACTTTAATATGATGCATGATGTGTTTGTAGACTGATTTAAAATTCTGATTTGTACAGTGTTTTTATATTCCTGTGAATTTTTTCATTTGAAACCAGAATAGTTTATATGTCATTTGATTTTACAGATACATAAATTAAGATTGAAAATATAAATATACTTTGTTATAGCCATTCTTCCCAAACCCCTACTGCTCACCCCAAGTCTAGCAATTTAAAAAATAGTCAATTTTAAAACAAAATATCTGTATTAATTTATTAGAGAGAATCAGACTTACCTTGTGTCCTTGGACAAGTCACTTAATAAACTTAGTTTCCTTGTCTATAAAATGAGGAGATTAAACTTTGCAATATCCTTAATGTCTCTTCAAATTTTAATATTCTATGTGATTCTTAGACTTTTAGTAATTTTTTTTTTTTGCATCTTAAAAAAAATAACCTGTTTAGTGCTATGGTACCCACATAGTTTTGGACTTATAAAAGCTCTAGCTTCAGTGCTTATAATATTACTCTTTAGAAGCTCATAAACATGGTTTTGGAGCCTGTTTTCCCTAAAATACTTTTTGTTTTTATCTCTGGAATTGGATTTCTTTTTCTCTTTCCTTACAGTCAAGTCCAGTCATCATCTTAGTTTTTAATTATATGCTTGAATTTTAAATGAAATGTTTTAACCCAGAAGACTTAAAGTTGTTCAGGCCTCTGTATTCCTAAGGCCCCTTTTGATCTAGCGTCTTTAGCCTTTCCTTAACCTTCTCCTCAACCATGGTGCTTCCATATGTGTGTTTTCATTATGTTGAAGCACAGCTCTAAGGAACCACACTCTTGGGTCCAGAGTGATGCTAGTTGCTGTATATGAGATAACAGGACTGAGTTTATTGTTCTTTCTGGAGGCCAAAGGAAGGAAGATACAACCTTTGAGTCTTTCTTCAGCCAAAAATCTAGTGATTTTGGTATATTCTCTTCTGTGTCAGTGCTAGATAACCTTTTAAAGATGAAGCAGTAGTGAACCTTTAGCTGTGTTTTTTTCATTGTTTTTGTCATACTCACTTAGGGATGTAAGAACTTG
Source organism: Tarsius wallacei (assembly GCA_963574415.1). Classification (NCBI taxonomy): domain Eukaryota; kingdom Metazoa; phylum Chordata; class Mammalia; order Primates; family Tarsiidae; genus Tarsius; species Tarsius wallacei. Next base: position 10,483 of record CAUYQG010056647.1, on the reverse strand, counting down.
TATATACTTGTGTGACCTTAGCGGACACCTGGTACGTTTGGTTGAGATGTGCATTGTTGTTGAATTGCTGGTATGGTCCTTAGTTCGGGATTACCTGCACAGTAACTCCTTCATGCCATTCTTTTTAGACCAACTTAGAGCAAAGAAGCTTATTCTGTCATAATATGAGGACAGCCTGCATGTCAAAGACTTTTGATAGTTAAACGAAACTACAGGACTATCACATACTCTTGACTGTTAGTCTGCATGCCATAGGCTTTCATGACAATTAAACAGACTTTTTACCAGTTTTTGTCCTTTGGTTTGTAATGCAAGCTGGTGTAATTTTTTTCCCCGTTGCTATTTTACTGATAAGTCAATAGCGTGAGGTCATAGAGTTTGTGGATTACTTTGTGTATGTATTAGATCCCAGTATTAGTCCAGCTGAGCTAAACATTGAGAGAGCAAGAAATTTTTTGGCATGAGTTCACCTAGCCTTCTCCATGTTAGCTGGTGGCAGGGGGCTTGGTATTGGTTAAAATGAGCGTGGAGCAGGCTAATAGAATACTGCAAACATGGTTGCCCTAAACTTGAGCCTTTCTATTTATTCCATTGAAAGTAGGTTCAGCTGCAGCCCGGAAAGAAATCATAAGAAACAAAATTCGAGCAATTGGCAAGATGGCAAGAGTCTTCTCTGTTCTCAGGTAATGATATATTTTCTTGATTGTTTTTCAGATATATTACGTTCATTGTACTCTGTTACAAGCGTTGCCCTGCTTGACCTCTAAAAGCAACGTGGTATCATTCTTCTTATAAAAAAGTGAATTATATATTTGTGTATTATAGAAGGGAACATAAATCCCTTTGAAAGTAGGAGTTTGACCCTTATGATTATTATTGCTCACCTTTGCTATCTCTTGTCCTGTGATGAAAGCACTGTTTATACCTTGAAAACCAGAGCAGGATAAAAAGGAGGAGGTACTCTTTAGAGTATTCCTGATGAATGTATTCATCCATATAGGAAGTCCTTTTTACTGGAGACACAAATTGCCTTCATGGGATTAATTAGGGAAGACCAGGTTTAAGGATGTAAATGAATAAGTCAGTTCGTAGAAATTTGTTTTCAGGCGGGGCTTGGTGACTCAGCCTGTAATCCCAGCACTTTGGGAGGCCAAGACGAGTGGATTGCCTGAGCCCGCAGATCAAAACCAGCCCAGGCAACTTGGTGAGACCTTGTCTCTACAATAAAATTTTAAAAAATTAGCTGGGCATGGTAGCATGTGCCTATAGTTCCGGCTACTTGGAAGGCTGAGGCGGAAGGATCACTGGAGCCTGGTGGGTCGACGCTGGTATGGCCATGAGCATGCCACTGCTCTCCAACTTGGGCAACAGAGTGAGACTACAAGTCAAAAAAAAAATTGTTTTCAAAACTGATTACAATAACCATTTGAACTATAGAGCATATGAAATACAGATTTTCTCTATTGTGTGATGCCCATTGATGACTCTTACCACATACTTAATAAAACTTTTCAGGAAAAACAATATATGCTTTAATTGTAAGGCACATACCTTCTTATCTGAAACATTTAGAATATGTAAAAATTTGTCTTGAAACTGAGAAAAATATGGTAATAACAACAAATGTCATAAATTGTATATATGGCCTACACCTGGACCCTATGTCCTCTTTTAAGCTAAGTACTTATTGGAAGTGTCTGATGTTTGTTATGTCTCTCTGCTATAGGGAGGAGAGTGAAAGCGTGCTGACACTCAAGGGCCTGACTCCCACAGGGATGTTGCCTAGTGGAGTGTTAGCTGGAGGACGGCAGACCCTGCAAAGTGGTAATGATGTTATGCAACTTGCTGTGCCTCAGATGGACTGGGGCACGCCTCACTCTTTTGCTAACAATACACATAATGCATGTAGGGAATTCCTTTTGTTTTTTAGTTCTTGTCTCAGCAGCTGACACAGGCAGGTTACTTACAATATCATAGATAGTGTCTGATTAATACCTCACCAGGGCAGAAAATTGATAGAATGGGTAGTCCTTTAAGTTGAAAATAATGGTCAGTTCCTTAGCTTTTCATGAAATGATATGGGATCAGCTCATATCATCATGTCTGAAAATATTTATTTATTCGTTTGTCTTATCCACCCTTTTCTTTTAAAAGCCCCAGTTTCAGAATGTGAATCAGGGATATTCATATTACTAGAATGGAAATGTAATCCCAAGCTTCTTATTTTTAATTTTTAAAATTTATGTAATTGTATTAAACTATGCTTATATATACAACGACTTAGAGTTAACTATCTGCTTGGGCCCCAGAAAATTACTTATGCACTTTTCACTTGCCAAAAGATTTGTGCAAGGTTTTGTACCCTGGTAAATGATGCCAAAGTATGTTTTCTGTGGTGTTTGTCAAATGTTCTATGTATAATTGACTGTCTGTAACATGCTGTTTCCTTCCTCTGCAGATGTAGCTGCTTTCCTAAATCTGTCTGTCTTTCTTTAGGTTAGCTGTATGTCTGTAAAAGTATGTTCAATTAAATTACTCTATCAGACACTTGTCTGTCTTTTGATGTAGAAGCAGCTTTGTAGCACCTAGTTTGGAGGTTTGCTGCATTTGTTGCTGCACTTTGTGCATTCTAAACATGAATGTAACATTAGATTTAAGTCATTGTTATAAGGGGTTGAATTTAAATCCTGTAAGTCAAAATTGAAAGGGTGTTATTAAGTGTGCTTTTATTTTGCATGAAAATAAAAAGAATTATACGTAAAGCATTCCTGTAATCTGGCTCATTGAATATTTTATATTTTTTAAAAAACTTTTTTTTGCCGTAAACCTTTGTGTAAATACTGGGTTAACTTTTTGAAAGCCCATTACAGGTTAAATAGAAAAGAGTGATATGAATGTTAGAGACCATACACAGTAATTCAGTTCAGATTTCTTTCCCTGTGGTTGGAAAGCAAAAAATGTAAAGTGGAAAAGCCTGAATATATATGTTTTATTTTAGCCACTTTTGACAACCCTCCAAGGGTCATTATTCCATTAAAACAGGCAGCAACAGACGATGTTTTCCTTAGTCATGATTAAGTTTCTTTTTGGTGTTGCAATTAGTTAATTTTTGAAAGAGAAAAAAAATTTTTTTTCATTTAAATTTTTGAATAAATTTAAATTATTGATTTTTTTCATAATTTTATTTTACTCAGTTTTATAAGTGCTTTTTAATAAAAATAATTTAAATCTTTACTTGTAGCCTATACATGTTCTGTTTTATATGTTATTTTATTGTTGACTACCACCACTGGTATATCTGAAAAGTACAACTATATTTTGAAATTAATAGTTTCAAATTTTTATTCTGAATTAGCTTTCTCTTATTTAAAAAAAATCTGCTTTGATTCTCTTTACATTTCTTGCCCTCCATTTTTCTTATAACATTGTAAACAGAAAAATGATCTGAAAGGAATTTCATGAATGTACATTAAAACAAACTATGATCTTAAACATTCAATAAAACTAACAAAAAGGTGAATAGAAATAAATGAATTTATTTAATAGCTACAAAATTGTTATACTCTTTCTCCCCTTTGTTCAGAAAAGAAAAACAAAACTTAAAAGGGTATCCTATTTAAATTAATCTACACTATAGGCATCTCTCAGTTATCCTTGGATATATTATTACTTTTGTGTTGCACCCATAGCAAACCTTGCTTTCAGAATTCACAGTTAGCACCTGCTAATTAACATGCTTTGTTGACAGCTCAGCACTTCTATTTATTCTTATTTAGCACACTGATTGAAGTGCATTGTTTCAACTTTGAAACCATCCTTAACTGCAAGGGAGGCTTGAAAGACAGTAGTTTTGCTGGAGGGATTGTCTATTCCCATCATAGAATGAGTTGCTGGAAGGAGCTGAGTTGAGGGTGTCTAATTTGGGAAATTAGATAGCTCCCTAGTTCTGCTAGCTCTTGATAGTGTGGTTTGATTATTTGGTCGAAGTTATTTTCCTCACATAAGGTAAATCTATTTAGAGATAAATAACAAAACACATGCAAAGCTGCATCTGTGTGATGAAAGAATTATCTAACAATTTAAATTTTCTGTAGATACGTTCTCTAATGTTTGTGTGTATAACAGAGTTAGGTATTACAAAAGGCAAATTTTAAAGTTCTAATTAATTACTCCTCTTGTCAGAAAATAAAATTGTCTTTTCAATAACTTTAACAGTTAATTTGCATGAAATTCTTGAGTTTTTACTAACTATACAACTCTATTGGAGTTGGATTTTATGTTCATATGTATTTTATGTACATTTTCTTTATGGAAATTTGACTGGGAACTAGCTCTGTAATGCTGTCTTTGCCAGGATCTATAGGGGAAAATAAGTAGCCAACTCTATTTTACTAATGTCAGATTCCTCTTGGTCATCCTGTGTAGTATTAAGGAACACAGTTTGAGGCAGCACTATACTCAAACTTATTGAAGTCATGTCAAGATGCCCCATATAACTGAAAACAAATAGAGGAGAAATAGTGCCTTTCAGATAGTATTTTGCAATTACCAGATTTCTTACTTTCCAGCTTAATGTTTAAGCTTCAAATGACCATCTTTCAATTCTAAGCATTCAAGCTTAACATGGTGTGCAATTTTGAGTGTGGTAAGAATTTAGTGTGCAAAGAATTTAGAATCAGAGGTTCAGAAAAGAGCAGAGAACATAATTTGACCTAGAAAATGCTTTTACATATAAAATCAGATGTCTATAGAATGATTTATTCAAAAGTATATCATTACATTTCATAACTTGAAAATGCATTAAGACTTTTAAACTATTGCTACAAGCAAATCGATACTAATTCTCATAGTGAATTAGTTTTTATTCTTAATTTATTACTGTGTATGAGTATAATACAAGTTATGAAATGTTTCCTGTAAAGTTACTTCTGTTATCATAGGAAATGTTTCCTATAAAGTTACTTTTTTAAAATGTATTCAGATCCATTTTATTTTTTCCCTATTCAATTTCTAAATTATAAAGAGAATTGTCCCCATTTTGAAGATTAGGGAGTTCCAGGGCAGATCAAGTAGAGGTAGGTAATTTATCCCATTTTTCTGTCTGGGCAGATTGTAAGAGTATTTTCTATGTATACAGGGCTAGATTTTTAAAATAGTAATTTGTGTAGTGAGTATACCATAAATGTGTCTCCTTTGACTTGTAATATAATTTAGCTGTTAAGGAAAATGAACTCTTCCTTTAGTCAGTGTTCATCCTACTTCTTTGGGTCCCCAGTTCACTTTACTATCTGGTTAAGATCAACATTTTATAATTTGGTCTGCTTTAATTCCTTAGATTTTCCAGTGTCTTTCACATTAGCAATTTGCTTTGTATAAAATTTATCATTTCGAAAACACGGTTACTGCTAAAAGGTCACTTCAGGAGTAATTAATTGGTCTTACTGCAGATGAAGCAAAGTAGAAGGGACAGAGCATTATTTTTACAAATATTCTGAGTGTGCACTTTGGGTAAAGTGGAGAACGGGCAATATTATGAGACAATGTTGTTCTCTGCTGTCATAGGTCCTGGTCCTTAGTACTACGAGCTCTTTATAAACTTCAAACCTAGAAATGAGCGAAAAAAGAATCTTTGACTACAAAATGTATGACTATGTTGAAATTCTTTAAATGGGCCAGCAACGAGCTATATCAAGAATTTATTTCTCATTTATGAGAACTGTGTATGTCTATATCATGACATAATTCAGATTAATTGCCTGTAAGACCTCAGTTCCATTACTTAATGTCTCTTTAGTTGGTAGATGGGTTTGAAAAGATTCTTGGTAGTCTTTCTTCACTTAAGAATGCAGGCTCTTAGTTTCTGAGACAAAATTTAGTTCATGATAAACTGAATATCAATGGAACTTTTTAAGGCTATAGATGTTAATATCTTTAGGTATTTGGAACATCAGTATTAGAATAGAAAGGAAGTTCCTGGTCGACAAGAGGGATCCTTTTAGGTTTCCCACAAAAAAGCAGAGCTACAGAGCTAATCTACTTAGAGTAATTCACCAAGTTTACTGCCCTGAAATTTCATTGTAACCAAATCAGCTTTTGCAGCTTATGTTTTGCCTTATAAATTAGAAGCGACAGGAAAGCATTGCCGATCCCTTCTAGTTTATATCTTAGAGAACCAACTGGTGACAAGTATTGTTTTCATTAGACATGAGAGGAACTTCCCTGTTTGCTTTTCTACTACAATTCTATCATTATAATTTTATCCAAGAGAATTTTCCTGTGATTGTGATGGATGTGATAGAATAAACATAATGGAAAATTCTGAGGCCATCAAATTACTGAATTCAAGATGGGCAATTAATACTGGAGTGCATTTATATGGGTGATGAGGTATCTGTGTTTAAAATAGGTTTATGTGTTTTGTGCTCTGAGTGATGTTGTCATAGTGCTGTGTCTAAACTGTGCTGTGTCAGGAATTGGGGGATTGGATGGGGCTCTCTAATTTGGGTACTACTTATGTTAAATTGTAAATGATGATGTAGTATGGGATACTGTGATATTTTAAGTGATCATTGCCTTTTCTGCTGTACATATGACCCTTCTCATCTCTCTCATTCATTTTGCATGCCTCTGCTCACTTCTGTACAGCCACAGTTGAGGCTATTGAGGCTGAAAAAGGTACGATCAGAGTCCTTGCGCTGGGCAGAGATCTGTGGTGTGTGGGTGGGCATCAGAGAATGTCCTGTGGGTGTGTCTTACTCCTAGCTTGCACAGCCCAAGATGAGTCAGATTTGCTGACTCATCAGGTTTAGCAGTCACATTTCTCTCTTTTTTTTAAATCATAAGGGCTGATGTCCGTAGTGGCAGTTTGGGTTTTTCCCTTTTCTTGTAAGATACACAACCAGAATTTATTGTCCCTGATTTCTTTAGAGTATAGCATGTTATGCTATATATTGTAGCATTGAAAGTTGCCTGTTTTAATGGAAGTTACTAAACTGATCCTACAAATAGGGATTTGCTCTATATTTTGCATGATTCTATGCTACTCAGATTTTTTTTCCTGTAAGTGAAACCCCCTCTAAATATAGATGTGAGTTTGTTTTTACTCATTTTCAGTAATCTGCCTGACTGAGATTGCAGGAACTGTCACTAAATGCCTTTTTTCCCCCCTGCTGTTTGGGCTGTAGTTTATTGATAAGATTATATTCATGTATATCATGTGTGGGCTTAAAGTTACACATTGTTGAATGTTTTGCTTCCCTAGTTATTTGTTTGATTCATGTGTATAGACTGAGTCCTAAGGATTGTACATATTAAGTAATCAGATTATAACCAGTGGTTTGGAAGTCTTTCCTATGAACATTTTAATAATGAGGATGCATCATTCTAGATGAAGTGAATGAGAAACCATACAATTGGTGGAAAACTGCCATTTATTTTGATTTGAGTTTCCAAAGAATGTGCAGTAAGTGGCCAGTAAATTAAGGAAGACAAATTAAGGAAGACATCTCCTAAAATCTGAAATTATAATTACTTTTTGCTATTAGCCAAACACAGATCTAACTCTTGGAGGCATTTCCCACCTTTTTCATTTCATATTGGTGGTGATGGGGTGATGATACCTTGACCTCCATAATAGTTCTGATCTCCTATATTTTAACTTATCTTTACCTCTTTCTCCTCCCAGTCTCTTGGTACAGATTTATATGCTGAGGATTAACCTTGTTTAGCCTCCTCACTTGCCCCTACTCTTGTTGCTGCTTTACTGTGATAGTCACTGGTGCTGTTAGGGTCTGAGGTAGGACACAGTTGATGTAGTAGAAGTCAGATTGAGACCTTCGGACCGTTGCCTGGAGGTTGAATTTGGGGACAGGGAAGGGTTAAGATTTTTTTGTGTTTTTTTATTTTTTGAAGGCTATGCTAACACTTGTTATCTATGAAACTATCATGTTTATAATTTAGGTTTAAACATTTGACATTTTAACGGGAAGACTGAAATGGGGCTAGGATTCAGTTAAAGTAAGATATAAGTGTTGCTACTTAGAGCTAATTTCTTTCTTCTTAAAAATCATTAATTATGTTTTTGAAATCTCAAACATGTTTTTCAATTACTGACTTATCAAATTTGCATTTTGTTAAGCAATACGAGGATTCTCTCCACCACATAGAATCTGCAGTTTTGAAGAGGCAAAGGGTTTGGATAGGATCAATGAGAGAATGCCACCCCGGAAAGATGCTGTACAGCAAGATGGTTTCAATTCTCTGAACACCGCACATGCCACTGAGAACCACGGGACTGGCAACCATAGTGCCCAGTGACCCACGGCTTCCCAGGGACTCTCACATCTCGGGCCCCAAATGGACAGATCACCCGAGGAGCTGGAGGGGTCGGCCAAGCTGACTGTAAATGTCACAGTCCCTCTGAAGAAACCATCGTGCTTTTGAAACCCAGCCCCCTTCCTGGATGGAGGCTTGAGGGCCCTGGGATATGTTGTGCTATCTGATAAGATTGGGTCATCGCTGCCAAGGTGGAGAGCAGTGAGCAAGGGGCGTGGGGCAATTTCCAGTGGAGGGCATCTACACCTCCATTTATGCTTGTGGTTCACACATTTAAGTTTACAAATGAGATTTTTTTTTCCCCTCAGTAGAATTAGATTTTGTTTTTCAACCATGACTTCAAATGTAATCCTAAGAGCTAATGTGGACTTTTTTTTTTTTCCATGAAATGTCTTTAAAGGATGAATTAGCATGGTCTTAAAATACATTTCTGAGGTTACTAGCTGTATTTTGAATTGTGGGCAGAATACTGAGAAACCCAGTTGGCGTTTATACAAAATGCTGACCTCAGGTCTATAGTTCTTAAATGTGGCTAATTCTGTAACTTAGTCTTGGTAGTTTTCAATCATAAATGCATAACCTATTTCTAGACAGACTCTCTTACTTGAACACAATTCCAAAAACTAATTTAGATCTTTTTTGCCCAGATCTTTTGAGATTTATACCCCAGAGATTTAAGACAAAAACTTCTAAATTTCAAAATTATGAAGAATTACAGAATTACTCATTTAAGGTACTTTAAAAGAAGTTTGTACATTGTCAAAGTAAATTTTAATTCAAATCATGTCTGTAAAACTTGACGTATTTTGTGTATGCATGTTTTCATTTTGCAAATATTTAATATATAGACCTATGATGTACAGGTACGACATGTATAGGTTACCTAGATGTTATGACAAATTTTAGTTTATTGTGAGTACTCAAGTTGCTTAAATAGCCACCAGGGTGATTTGCTGCTGGCTTTCTATCATTTTTATGTTTTAATGCAAAGGAAATTTTAAAATGTTCTGGAAGTGTTTTTGATTAAGCACTGCAGCCTAGAAGCAATGGTTCTGTTCAATCATTCAGATGTTAGTGGAAGCATAAAAGTCAAGACTGCATGTTGAAATTTTTCTTTTGATAGTTACTGAAATGCTTGGTTAAACTAAATGGAACCATGTGCTAATTTCTCACAATTATTGACCTGTATTGATTGCCACTGTAGTTTGGTATTTCCTTTTACTTTGGTGGCCTGCTTCCCTCATGCCCTGGAATACAACTCAGAGCTCCAGGCAGCGGAACCATCTATTGTTTTGTTTGCCAGAAAGTGCACCCTGTATGGTCTCCTGTCTAAGTTGGAAATATTATGCATGTGCAGGACTATTCGAGTATTTTATAAACAGTAGCACACAATAAATTCCATGCATGGGCCGCTGCTCCTATCTCTGTGTTGGGTTTTATTTGGAAGATGCAGTCTGATTTGGCCTTTTGATGCAAATCAGAAAAGCCTGTTAATAGAATTGGGATATCCTTCAGAGAAGATTATCATGTAGATAATTCATGGTGATTTGATTAATTAAATTCTTGTCTTTATAAGTTTTGCCATTAAAAAAATTTTTATTATATTTGTTTTACATGAGCATTAGTAACAGCTCTAGAGGACTTTGGATGCCTGCTATAGACCTCCTAAATCTAATATTTAAAATCACTGTTTATCATTTAATTGAAAGAAATATTTTATTGTCTAGACTTTTGTTACAGTGGTATTGGGAATTTATTGGGTGTCTTAACAATAAGAAGAAAAATATTAGTGATATTGCATTTTCCTATCATCCTACTCTTTGCCATAATCAAAATAAGTCTAGGATTTTGCAAATTGGGGGAAATTAGGATATCGCTTAAAATTTTATAATAATATAATCCTGTAATAACTGTATAGTTCTCAATACTGATTACAGTGAGATACATTACAAACCATTAATTTAGTTAATCAATTAATTCTAATTTAGTTAAAATATATATTCTAGCCGGGCTCGGTGGCTCAGCCTGTAATCCCGCGCCTTTGGGAGGCTGAGGTGAGTGGATTGCCTGAGCCCGCGGGTTCGAGACCCGCCTGGGCAGGCGAGACCTCATCTCTACAATAAATCAAAAAATTAGCCGGGCATGGTAG